>CAUOFW020003169.1:197381-297876 GCA_963454935.2 Ilex paraguariensis | reverse complement strand
TTCAAAATCTCCTTTTTTACAACCTCCATCATCTAAGGGTTTAACCTTCTTTGGGCTTCATGGCTAGGTTTGAAATTGTCCTCCATCAATATTTTATGCATGCACATTGATGGAGTGATTCCCTTAATGTCCGCTATTCTCCACCCAATCGCCGTTTGGTGTTCTCGCAACACCTTCAATAGCTACCTTCTTGCAAAGTAGTTAAGTGGCTAGCAATAATAACCGGCAAAGTTTCATCATCACCCAAATAAGAATACTTCAAATGACTTGGGAGAGGTTTCAACTCTAGCACCAGGCCCTGCACCACAAAAGGTAACAACTTTGTATAAGAAGTTGGTGAAATTAAGCTCTTAATTTCATACCATTTTGAAATAGGTGGTGAGGATTGAAATTCCATCATTGTCTCTTAAACATTAAAGTTTAGCAGCACAACTGAATTATCTTCCTTCAAGCCTCGTCTCAGCACAAATTCTAGCTCATCCATCTCTAACGACTTGAAGACTTCCTGCGCAAAGTTGTCAATAACATCAAAGGCACAAACAAAATGAGCATCATTATTTGGATATCTCATAGCTTCATAAATATTAAACTTGACAACTTCACCATCGAACTCCATTGTGAGGTTTCCATCATCGACGTCAATCTTGGTTTTTGTTGTTTTAAGGAATGGACTTCCTTGCAAGATTGGTGTAGGACTTACCAAATGACTATCCTCCATATTCAAAATGTAGAAATCAGTTGGAAAAATCAAGTCATTAACTTGCACAAGAACATCCTCAACTATCCCTTCGGGATAAGCATTAGAACGATTAACTCGTTGAATAATCACCCAAGTTTTCTTAAGAGGACCCATGTTAAGGGATGCATAAATTAATTGTGGCATAACATTAATAGATGCACCTAAATCTAACATGACACGCTCAAACTTGGTGTGACCAATTACACATGGAATAGTGAATGTACCTAGATCTTTACACTTTTGAGGCAACTTACATTGTATCACGGCTGAAACATTCTCCACCACACTAAATTTTTCATCCCTTTGTAACCTTCAATTTGTTGTGCAAAGCTCTTTCAAAAATTTGCCATACCTTGGAATTTGTTTGATAGCATCCAAGAGTGGTATGTTCACCTCCACCTTCCAAAAAGTCTCAAGAATTTCTTTTTCTTGTTCCTTCTTCTTTGATTTCGCCAATCTGCTACGAAAAGGCAAAGGAATTGAATTAGTAGACTTAATTGTGGTAGGTGGAGAATTGACCTTTAATGAAGCCTTTTGTTCGTCTTCTTCCTTCTTGTCTCCATGTTGTGTCTTTGCCGAATTGGATGGATTTGGAGTAGGACCTGCAATTTCTTTCCCACTTCGCAAAACAACAACACTCACATTCTCTCTGGGGTTAGTAACAGTTTGAGAAGGCAAATTACCCAAATTTTCATACTTACTGACTGATGTCGCAAGCTGACATATTTGCCTCTCCAAATTTTGAATACTAGTTCGTGTCTCATTCTGAAATTGTTGAGTGTTATTAGCCAAAGCCTTGAAAAAATCGTCAAGTGATGGAGTCGACCGTTGTCTCTGCTGATATTGCGGCTGAAATTTATTGAAATTGGTTGGATTTCCATACCGCATATTTGGATGATCTTTCCATCCGGAGTTGTAAGTATTGGAGAATGGATCGCATTTGAGTTGTTGTTGTTGTTGTTCCACAAATTCTCCCATTGCATTAACTTGTTGTCCTGAATCTTCCTCTTGTAAAGTAGGACACATGTCTCTGGAATGACTTGTCAACGCACAAATTCCACATGCTTTAACTGTTTGCATGTTTCCTACAGCCATTTGTCTCACCAAAGAAGTTAAATCAGAAATCTATTTTTCAAGGTTAGAAATACTTACCTCATGCACTTTCTGTGGTGCGTGATCCATTCTCATCCCAAATTGTTGTGAATTCACAGCCATGTTGGAAATTAATTGTTTCGCAGCAGCTGGTGTTTTGTCAACCAATGTTCCTCCACTAGCTGCATCTATCATACTTCTTTCCATTCGCAACAATCCTTCATAGAAATTTTGAATAAAAAGTTGATTACTTATCTGATGATGTGGGCAGCTCGCACACAGTTTCTTGAAGCATTCCCAATATTCGTATAAAGACTCTCCATTATATTGACAAATGTTACATTTCTCCTTCCTTATGTTTGCAGCCCTAGAAGTGAGAAAGAATTTCTCCAAGAATTGATTCTTCATCTTAATCCACGAATTGATGGAACCATAAGGTAGGTAATACAACCAATCTTTTGCATCATCCCCCAAAGAAAATGGGAATGCTCTCAATTTAATTTGATCTTCATGTATACCTTGTGGTTTCATGCTTGAACACACTACATGGAACTCGTTTAGATGCTAGTGAGGATCTTCACCTGCAAGACCACGTAGGCAAAAGATGAATTTGTACTGATTTCAATTCAAAAGCAGCATCTAAATTATTATATTCAATGCATAAAGGTTGAGCAGTAAAATCAGTTGCTGCTAGCTCCTTCAAAGTCCGTGTATTGGTAGCCATGTTGTCCTTTTCTTCTTCCAAATAACTAGATGATAGCCACTTGAGAGCGATGTTCGTTCTTGCTGAAGAGGGTGATTATGCTTGCTCGAGTTTAGCTAGTTTTGCTTCTCTTCGTGATCTGTGGAATGTCTTTTCATTCTCAAGATCAAAACTCAATTCACTTTGGTGAGAAGATCGAGTCATAAACTAATCAAACAAAGATAATAAAATAGAAATACTAGAACTAGTCAAGAAAAATCACTTCCCCGGCAACAACGCGAAAATTTGGTGTGCGTCATTCACAGCGAAAATTAATTCCTTACCTCTACACTACAAATATAGCAGTGGGAAGCAAGGGAAAATACCACAGAGAAATGAATTAACATAACTGGTAACAAGTGCAATAATATGAAAATAAAAAGGGGGTTTGTTTGTCACAAAATCAGATTATCAAATCGATAACAAGAATCAATTAATCAAACGTCGGGTCAAAGGCAATTCAACTGTTGGTTATGGATTTGATCATAGACACACAAACAATCAAATCCTATCAAAATCTTAGTTCAAAGATCATTTAGATGCTAAACGACCTTCTTCATCTCTATAAACATTAATACAAGCCTAGTACTCATATTAAATCTTGTTATTAATCAATTCGGTATTAAGAACCCTCCTTCTATTAATAACAGACTTAAGAACAACTGTGAATGAATAACAAATCTCCACTAGCGAAGAACTGTTAATCCAATTTATAATTACCTCAGATTAATAACAAAAGTTTGGAAAACAACTGCATAATCTGATTGCTACTACAATCAAGTTTCAAGACAATTATGGATCAAGAACTTAATCTAGCATTCATCACATAGAACATCAATTAGAGTGCACCGTAATCAAAAGAACTATGTAATCTCATCTATAAATCAAAGAATCATATCATTCAAATAGAATTTTATATTAAATAGCTAAACCAAGTCTCACAAAAGCATATACCAACTTAGGATACCTTCAACCGAACAAAGGAAATCAATTGCTCATTACTTAGGTAAACCCAAGTTTGTATAAAAATTGTTGTGTCTCCCTTCCTTGATCTCTTCCCTCTCCTTCCAGGAAACCATAGATACATATAGAAAACATATTACACTTCCAAAGACGTGTACAACTCAAATCCCTACATTATAGGTATTCCTTATCAAAACAGATTGACAGAAATCACAAAATCGTGCTGGAACTTGTGAGCTATTCTTCAATCAAATAACGACTGAATATTGATTTGGGCTCTTGATGAAAGTTGTAGCCCTGGATGTGTAGATAAGGTTTACCTTTGGAATCACCTGATTTGGACTTTGAAAAAGCAAGTTATGACCGACTGAAGTTTACTAGGTTGGACAGGAATCCAACTCCAATTAGGATTCTAATAAGCTTTCCAAGCCTGACTTTGAAACAATGTTTGGAGGCCCAAACGAACTCAGAGGTTGACAAACCATACCTTTCTGAAAAGCTTAAGACGTCCTCTAAAAACTTCATGAAGACCACTTTCTCATTCTAAAACTCTAACGCCATTCACACCTCAATTGAAGTTCCATAGATTGAAACGACCTAAAAGCTGAAAATTGCACAATATATTCCATATCTATTCTTTTACCTTCAATGCTTCCCTAATTCAATAAATATATTAATCAGCTCACTTAACAGAAAATATGTCATAAAACCAAATATAAAGGAATTAAAAATATTAAATATTATGCTCTTATCAAATTCCCCCACACTTAGTTTTTTACACGTCCTCGAGTAAAACACGCCAATGCAAACATATGAGGCCACATACTCATCTAAGACTGCTGGCAATGTCAATTAAACTAGAGACAAGTGTACTCCTCTCCTTTCCCTTCACATCACAAATAACTTGATCAATCATGAGACTTCCTACCTAACATGACCAGTTCATGCACAACTCACCCCATCCTTTTTCTCCCTGCCACTAAAGTCTAGGTAGTAAAATAAGGATTCACTTTTTTTTTTAATTCTAGTGTCTGATGAGTGCATTTTATGCTCCATCTTATCTTAAAATTTACTTATTTATTTATTTTTCATTCTAGTGTCTGATGAGTGCATTTTATGCTCCATCTCAACTTAAATATATTTTTTTCTTTTCATTTCGGATTGGTAAGCACATTTTATGCTCCATCCTACATTAATGATGGTAGGTGCATTTTATGCTCCATCCTACCTTAATAATGACCATTCCCTATTTACTTAAACCCAGATATAGGATTAGCCTAAGAGAAAAAGAGTTAAAAGTTTGCTGTGCAATCCTTTTTCGCTGCAAGGTTGTCAATCTACATATCGTCACAAGGAGTACTGCTTCAATCAATTAATAAGAGGTAAGTATGCTTATCAAAAATTCACAGGACACTGCAACAGCCCAAGCTTAGGATATTAACCTCTATGCATCCAATGTGCTTAATGAGTTTAAGCACATAACAAAAATTTTCTCCCCCACACTAAAGGTTTATAGTGGCCTTACTGTAAAGAAAGCAACATTTATTGAACTAAAATAGACGGAATTATTCTAAAGCGATAGAGAAAGATAACATAATTGATTGTGACCAACTGGTCACCCTTGGATTGCCTCCCAAGCAGTGCCTTTTTTTAATGTCGTTAGCCCGACCCAATAATGCTTTTCTAATCAAATTACTTCGGCTCAACAAGATGCATCTCCTCAATTGTATACTCTTGAAATTCGGCATAGAAAGGTTTGAGGTAATGTCCATTGACCTTGAAGACTTTGTTGGTGGATAAGCTTTTTATTTCAACTGCACCATGAAGAAACACATTAGTAACTTCAAAAGGTCCAATCCAACGAGAACAAAACTTACGAGGAATCAGTTGAAGACGTGAATTGTAGAGAAGTACTTTTTGTCTCACAACAAATTGCTTCCTTGTAATCATCTTATCATGCAACGCCTTGGTCTTGTCCTTATAAATTCTTGAGTTCTTGTAGGCTTCGAATCGGAGTTCCTCCAATTGTTGCAACTGCAACTTCCTCTCTTGTCTGGCATTATCCATCTCCATATAGCACATCTTCACAGCCCAATATGCTTTGTGTTCCAACTTAACATGCAGATAACATTGTTTGCCATAGACCAACCTATACGGAGACATCGCAATAGGTGCCTTATATGCAATTCGATAAGCCCAAAGTGCATCACCAAGTCGAAGACTCCAATCTTTCCGATTTGGTTTCATAGTCTTCTCTAGAAAGGACTTGACCTCTCTATTGGATACTTCCGCTTGTCCATTAGTTTGGGGATTATAGGTGGTTGTGCTGCGATGAAATACACCATATTTCTTCAACAATGCTTCCACGGATCGATTACAAAAGTGGTTTCCCTGATCACTAATGATAGCCCTCGAAATGCCGAACCTGCTAAAAATGTTAGACATCACAAAACCTACAACATCCTTTGAATCGTCATTTCAGATGGATTTTGCTTGCACCCATTTTGAAACATAATCCACAGCAAGTAAAATATAAATAAAACTAAAAGAAGAAGGAAAAGGCCCCATAAAATCAATACCCCACACATAAAAAATCTCACAAACTAGTATAGGGGTTTGTACCATTTCATTCCTCTGGGTCCAACCTCCAGTTCTTTGGCATTGTTCAAATTTTTTACAAAAAATATAGGCATCATGGAATAATGTAGGCCAAAAAAATCCACTATCTAACACCTTTCTAGCTATTCTTTTAGATCCAAAGTGACCTCCACAAGCATATGCATGACAAAAAACAAGTATAGAGTGAGTCTCATCCTCAGGCACACATCTCCTAATAATTTGATCCGCACAATATTTCCACAATTATGGATCATCCCAAGTGTAGTATTTAGCCTCACTTTTTAACTTATCTTTCTTAGCTCTACTCATGTCATTGGGCATAACTCGTCCTACTAGATAATTAACTAAATCAGCATACCAAGGAACCATACTCGCATTACAAATAGGTGCTCATCCGAAAATAGCTCCTTCAAAGGCTTAGTCGTCTCCTCTCTCACCAACCTACTTAAGTGATCCGCTACTAAAATTTTAGCTCCCTTCTTCTCCTTAATCTCAATATTGAATTCTTGTAGCAAAAGAATCCATCTAATTAATCTCGGCTTTCACTCCTTCTTGGACAAGAGATATTTTAAAACTGCATGATCAAAAAATACAATCACTTCAGAACCAAGGAAATAAGATCAAAATTTATCTATTGCAAAACAATAGCTAAAAGCTCTTTTTCGGTTGTAGAGTAGTTGCATTGAGCTGGATTGAGTGTCATGGATGCATAGTAGATCACGTGTGGTTTCTTGTCAATATGTTGCCCCAAAACTGCTCCAATAGCGTAATTGCTAGCATCACACATTATCTCAAAGGGCAACGTCCAATCAAGTGGTTGAACTATTGGTGCCGAAGTTAAGGCTGCTTTGAGGTTGTCAAACGCCTCTTTACATTCTTGACTCATCTCGTATGACACCTCCTTTTGCAACAACCTTGATAATGGTTGGGCAATCTTAAAAAATTCCTTAATGAACCTGTGATAAAAACCTGCATGACCCAGAAAAGAACGCACTTCCCGCACACTTGTGGGATATGGTAAGTTCACAATTAAATCAATTTTTGCTTTATCTACTTCAATTCCCCTATTGGAAACCACATGCCCTAAAACAATACCTTATTCTACCATAAAGTGACATTTTTCAAAGTTCAGCACAAGGTTTGTTTCAATACAACGTGCAAGCACACTAGATAAACTTTCCAAACAATGATCAAAGGAATCACCATACACCATAAAATCATCCATGAAAACTTCCATACAGTTCTATATTAAATTAGAAAATATACTCATCATGCATCTTTGAAACATACCTGGTGCATTACAAAGTCCAAATGGCATTCTCCTAAATGCGAAAGTGCCTAATGGACAAGTGAATGTTGTGTTCTCTTGGCCCTCTAATGCAATAACAATTTGATTATATCACCAATAACCATCAAGAAAGCAATAATAAGACTTATCTGCAAATCTTTCAAGCATCTGATCAATAAAAGGTAGAGGGAAATGGTCTTTCCTTGTCATTGAGTTCAACTTGTGGTAATCGATGCACATTCTCCATCCACTCACCACTCTAGTCTGAACAAGTTCATTGTCTTGGTTCTTTACCACCGTCACTCTTGACTTTTTAGGCACAACTTGGACCGGAGTTACCCATTGACTATCTGAGATGGGATAAATAATCCCAGCTTCCAAGAGCTTCAAAATCTCCTTTTTTACCACCTCCATCATCTCATTGTTTAACCTTCTTTAGGCTTCATAGCTAGGTTTGAAATTGTCCTCCATAAATATTCTATGGATGCACATTGATGGATTGATTCCCTTTATGTCCGCTATTGTCCACCCAATCGCCGTTTGGTGTTCTCACAACACCTTCAATAGCTTCCTTTCTTGCAAAGTAGTTAAGTGGCTAGCAATAATAACCGGCAAGGTTTCATCATCACCAAAAATAAGAATACTTCAAATTACTTGGGAGAGGTTTCAACTCTAGCACCAGTGCCTGCACCACAGAAGGTAACAACTTTGTATAAGAAGTTGGTGAAATTAAGCTCTTAATTTCATACCTTTTTGAAATAGGTGGTGAGGATTGAAGTTGCATCATTGTCTCTTCAACATTAAATTTTAGCGACGCAACTGAATTATCTTCCTTCAAGCCTCGTCTCAACACAAATTCTAGCTCATCCATCTCTAACGACTTGAAGACTTCCTGCGCAAAGTTGTCAATAACATCAAAGGCACAAACAGAATGAGCATCTTTATTTGGATACCCCATAGCTTCAGAAATATTAAATTTGACAACTTCACCATCGAACTGCATTGTGAGGATTCCATTATCGACGTCAATCTTGGTTTTTGCTATTTTAAGGAATGGACATCCTAGCAAAATTGGTGTAGGGCTTACCAAATGACTATCATCCATATTCAAAATATAAAAATCAGCTGGAAAAATCAAGTCATTAACCTACACCAGAACATCCTCAACTATCCCTTCGGGATAAGCATTAGACCGATGAGCTAGTTGAATAATCACCCTAGTTTTCTTAAGGGGACCAATGTTAAGGGATACATAAATTGATTGTGGCATAACATTAATAGATGCACCTAAATCTAACATGGCACGCTCAAACTTGGTGTGACCGATTACACATGGAATAGTGAATGTACCTAGATCTTTACACTTTTAAGGCAACTTACATTGTATCACGGCTGAAACATTCTCCACCACACTAAATTTTTCATCCCTTTGTAACCTTCAATTTGTTGTGCAAAGCTCTTTCAAAAATTTGCCATACCTTGGAATTTGTTTGATAGCATCCAAGAGTGGTATGTTCACCTCCACCTTCCAAAAAGTCTCAAGAATTTCTTTTTCTTGTTCCTTCTTCTTTGATTTCGCCAATCTGCTACGAAAAGGCAAAGGAATTGAATTAGTAGACTTAATTGTGGTAGGTGGAGAATTGACCTTTAATGAAGCCTTTTGTTCGTCTTCTTCCTTCTTGTCTCCTTGTTGTGTCTTTGTCGAATTGGATGAATTTTGAGTAGGATTGGCAATTTCTTTCCCACTTCGCAAAACAACAGCACTCACATTCTCTCTAGGGTTAGTAACAGTTTGAGAAGGCAAATTATCCAAATTTTCGTACTTACTAACTGATGTCGCAAGCTAACTCATTTGCCTCTCCAAATTTTGAACACAAGTCCGTGTCTCATTCTGAAATTGTTAAGTGTTATTAGCCAAAGTCTTGACAATATCTTCAAGTGATGGAGTCGGCTGTTGTCTCTGCTGATATTGCGGCTAAAATTTATTAAAATTGGTTGGATTTCCATACTACAGATTTGGACGATCATTCAATTCGGAGTTGTAAGTATTGGAGAACGGATCATATTTGCGTTGTTGTTGTTGTTGTTGTTGTTGTTGGTCCACATATCCTCCCATTGCATTGACTTGTTGTCCTGAATCTTCCTCTTGTAAAGTAGGACACATGTCTGTGGAATGACTTGTCAACGCACAAATTCCACATGCTTTAACTACTTGTATGTTACCTACAACCATTTGTCTCGCCAAAGAAGTTAAATCAGAATCTATTTTTCATGGTTAGAAGTACTTACCTCATGCACTTTTATTGGTGTGTGATCCATTCTCATCCCAAATTGTTGCGAATTCGCAACCATGTTGGAAATTAATTGTTTTGCAGCAACTGTTGTTTTGTCAACCAATGCTCCTCCACTAGCTACATCTATCATACTTCTTTCCATAGACAAAAATCCTTCATGGAAATATTGAATCAAAAGTTGATCACTTATCTGATGATGTGGGCAGTTCGCACACAGTTTCTTGAAGCGTTCCCAATATTCGTACAAAAACACTCTGTTGTATTGACGAATACCACATATCTCCTTCCTTATGTTTACAGTCGAGGAAGCGGGAAAGAATTTTTCCAAGATTTGATTCTTCATCTCAATCCACGAATTGATGGAACTAGAAGGTAGGTAATACAACCAATCTTTTGCATCATCCCCCAAAGAAAAAGGGAATGCTCTCAATTTAATTTAATTTTCATGTATACCTTGTGGCTTCATGCTTGAACATATTACATGGAACTCCTTTAGATGCTTGTGAGGATCTTCACCTGCAAGACCACGAAAAGTACGCAAAAGATGAATTAGTCCTGATTTCAATTCAAAAGCGGCATCTAAATTAGGATATTCAATGCGTAAAGGTTGAGTAGTAAAATCAGAAGCTGCTAGCTCTTTCAAAGTCTGTGTATTGGTAGCCATGTTGTCCTTTTCCTATTCCAAATCACTAGATGATAGCCACTTGAGGGCGATGTTCGTTCTTGGTTAAGAGGTTGATGGTGCTTGCTCGAGTTCAGCTTGTCTCGTTTCTCTTTGTAATCTGTGGAATGTCTTTTCAATCTCAGGATCAAAACTCAATTCACTTTGGTGAGAAGATCGAGTCATAAAATAATTAAACAAAGATAATAAAATAGAAATACTAGAACCAGCCAAGGAAAATCACTTCCCCAGCAACGGCGCCAAAATTTGGTGTGTGTCGTTCACAACAAAAATTAATTCCTTATCTCTACACTACAAATGTAGCAGTGGCAACAAGGGTCAATACCACATAGAAATGAATTAACATAACTGGTAACAAGTACAATAATATGTAAATAAAAAGGGGGGTTTGTTTGTCACAAAATCAGATTATCAAATTGTTAACAAGAATCAATTAATGAAACGTCGGGTCAAAGGCAATTCAATTGTTGGTTATGGATTTGATCATAGACACACAAACAATCAACTCCTATCAAAATCTTAGTTCAAAGATCATTTAGATGCTAAACGACCTTCTTCATCTCTATAAACATTAATACAAGCCTAGTACTCATATTAAATCTTGTTATTAATCAATTCGGTATTAAGAATCCTCCTTCTTTTAATAACAGCCTTAAGAACAACTAAGATTGAATAACAAATCTCCACCAACGAAGAACTATTAATCCAATTTATAATTCTCTCAGATGAATAACAAAAATTTGGAAAACAACTGCATAATCTGATTGCTACTACAATCAAGTTTCAAGACAATTATGGATCAAGAACTCAATCTAACGTTCATCACTTAGAACATCAATTAGTGTGCACCTTAATCAAAAGAACTATGTAATCTCATCAATAAATTAGAGAATCATATCATATAAATAGAATTTTATATTAAATAATTAAACCAAGTCTCACAAAACCACATACCAACTTAGAATACCTTTAACCGAACAAAGGAAATCAGCTGCTCATTACATAGGTAAACTCAAGTTTGTATAAATATTGTTGTGTCTCCCTTCCTTGATCTCCTCCCTCTTCTTCTAGGAAACCATATAAACATATAGAAAACATATGACACTTCCAAAGACGTGTACAACTCAAATCCCTACATTATAGGTATTCCTTATCAAAACAGATTGACAGAAATCACAAAATCGTGCTGGAACATGTGAGCTATTCTTCAATCTAATAACGACTGAATATTGATTTGGGCTCTTGATGAAAGTTGTAGCCCTGGATGTGTATATAAGGTTTGCCTTTTGAATCACCTAATTTGGACTTTGAAAAAGCAAGTTATGACCGACTGAAGTTTACTAGGTTGGACAGGAATCCAACTCCAATTAGTATTCTAATAAGCTTTCCAAGCCTGACTTTGAAACAATGTTTGGAGGCCCAAACGAACTCAGAGTTTGACAAACCATACCTTTCTGAAAAGCTTAAGACGTCCTCTAAAAACTTCATGAAGACCACTTTCTCATTCTAAAACTCTAATGCCATTCACACCTCAATTGAAGTTCCATAGATTGAAACGACCTAAAAGCTGAAAATTGCACAATATATTCCATATCTATTCTTTTACCTTCAATGCTTCCCTAATTCAATAAATATATTAATCAGCTCACGTAACAGAAAATATGTCATAAAACTAAATATAGGGGAATTAAAAATATTAAATATTATGCTCTTATCACATATGCATGTGTGTGTGAATTTCGGGGATGAAATTCTTTTGAGGGGAGATTGTAAAACCCAGGAAAATTTGAACTTTTTCTGACAAAGGACAAAATAGTAATTTGCCATTATTATGCGAGTTTAAAATACATATTTTTAAAGAGCTCGGCTGGAGCAACGGACGTCACTGTTGGATTTGTATCGCGAAATTGATTTACCAAGTCAGTTTTTGTCGAATTCCAAGATAGTCGAATTTTACACATTTTTCTAGACAATTGGGTGACGAATAAACTTTCAAAGGTCCCCAAAAATGAAAATTATAAAATTTCCTTATAATTGAGTAAAATTTCAAATAAAATTAATTTGAACTAAAATCAGAATTTAATGAAGTCATTTCGGGTTAAAAACGAACCCATAAGTGATAAATGAGCGGGACAATGTGGACCACACAATTAAAAGTATAAATAGGGGCTTAAATATATGAAAATTAGATATTCTCCCCACTTGTTCAGCACACCACACGTTGGAAGAGAGAAAAGAGAGAGAAGAGGGAAAAAATCAAGATTTCTAGCTTTCTCCTTCGATCCAAGAAGTTTCGCCGGTCGAAATTGTTTGATCCAAGAATTAACGTTGGGCTATGCGTACATACCAAGAACGAAGAATTTCACCGAAGTTTCAAAGAAGAAATTTTGGGGAAATCAAAGGTTTGAGGCTTGGGAGTCATTCTTGAGGTTTCTCCCTTCACTTTACGCTCCAAGATGTAGGGGGTTCTCCTACTTTGTCCATTTCCTATCTAAAATGTTATATGTAACGTATATGTTATGGGAATATATGTAGGTCACTTACCTATATATATGAAATAAATGAAAGAAGTATTAAAATGGGTTAGAATAGACTTTCCTAACCTGAGATTGAGTGTGGTAATTACTTGATTGATAATTCCAGGGAAAAAAGATTTTATGGGCATGCTTTATGTTTAAATGTTATGCCTTGTGAATGATATGAGAAATGTTGTGACTTGAAGATATTTTGCATAGAATGCCTAAGTGAAACTTAAGTTGTTATAGCATGGATTATGTGTAACAAGCTTGTGAATTGTTGATACTGGTGATTATATGCATGTGATATAAATTGCTATGACACATGTTGAAATGTGTGGTTAAATTCAGCTCATTGGCATTCATTACATTGAGCATGACATTGGTATTGCAATGGTTCAATACATTGCATGTGTATGAAAACATCACATTCAAGGGCTTAGGCATGAGTGTGGGTGTATGTTGTATATGGTTGGATCAATCACCATACTTGGTGTTTTGATGTGTGGGCACGGGAAAGTGGGGTTAAATATCCTATTGAGTCGCACGGCTGTATACTTGGGAAACTTGTGTCGGGTATAATAAAAAGGGATAGATCCTCCTTCGGGTGCAAAGCCGGACTATTGGTTTATACACATCCGACGGTGTAAGTCCAAAAAAGTGTATCTGTGTGTGGAGCTGGCGGTGCAACACCAATAGTCCACTACCCAAATAATGAGACATGGCTTTGGTTATATAAATGATTCATTTGATGGAAAACATCCAGAAATGAATTGGTTATTATGAACACATGGGTTTTGTTTCAAAATAATCTTTGGATGTATTTCATCAAAGATAAATATTTTACACACATGCATTGCGTAGTGTTGTGGAAGCTGGAGTAGGCTTGGGTGAGAATGTATGAGTGAGTCTCATCTCATATCATGACATGGCATGGTAGGAATTTCATCTTGAATAGTATATTCTTGAATGAAATGAAGTTATGTTAGTGGTTGTTGCATGAGATCATTGCATATGCACTTAGGTTGGGGAGTAGCCTCTGTAGGAAATATTCTACTGGGCATTGGCTCACCCTATACGGTAAACATTTCTGGTGCGGGGTTCGTACTGGGAGAGGACTCGCATTCGGGGCCTCAAGGGTGAAGAAAAGCCGGTTTGTGGCTTTTGGAAACAAGTTTTGTAAAACTTTGGTTAAATGCCGCTTTGACATTAAATTATGAAAATGCATGTGATAGAACTTGTATGAATCATGTATAATGTAAAAAATGTTATTATACATGTTTGGGATGGATTTGGAAAGGTTTTGAGTGGATTGGAATGAAAAACTGATAAAAAATATAAAATTCTGGGCAAAACCTACCGGCAGCTAACAGGTAATATCTATCCAATAGAAAAAAGCTACTCGTAGCTTACAGGTAGAACTTCTACCAGTAAGTCTAACAAACACCTACCAGTGGCTCTTCCAAAAAATCTGAAAACTTAAAATTGTTTTGCCAACCTTTTGAGCTTTGTTTTCTTTAGTTCCAATGATACAAATGGACATTAAATGAGGTATATTGAGGTACATTGGACCTCCGTTGAATTAAATAATTAAAGAAACACGGGTTATACATGTGGGTTATAATCCCGATTAAGGGGGATACGATTGACATGATGTCAGGTCGTGCGACAAGCACCGGTACTTTTGCGGGTTGACGGGTGGTCAACGGTTGAAAAAGGACCCCCGATTTTAGGGGTGTCACACTTGTGATTCTCGTCTACTTAAGAACCATGAGAAGAACAATTTGATGCACGACATGGGGTTGGCAACCGTCATCTCTGCCTCGAGAGCATGGCGCCACTATCTGTACAGATAACAGTTTAAGGTTTTTTCGAATCACAAGAGTCTGAAGTACATCTTCACATAAGAAGACCTCAATATGAAGCAGCACAGAAGGATTGAGTACCTAGAAGATTATGACTTCACTTTCCATTACCATCTCGGTAAGGCAAGTATGGTGGTTGATGCACTCAACAAGAAGTCATGGGGAGTATTGACTAGTACAACTTATTGGGGGTGGCAGATGCTCGAGAATGTGGGACAATTCGGGCTACACTACAGGGGTTAGGACACAGAGATATTGTCCATCAAGGACTAGGTATAGTTTGGTACAGGTGATGAAGGCTGGGCTATTCACCTTGATGACAATCTTCAATTTAGGGGAAAGGTTGTGGTTCACAGTCTAAAGATATGAGATAGGAGATCCTCAGGGAGTTTCCTTACTCTCGTTTTGTAATGCATCTAGGTGGCATGAAGATGTACCATGATCTTCGTTACCAGTATTACTGGAGCGAAATTAAAAGACACATTAGAGACTTTATTAACAAGTGTCTCACGTGTCAGCAGGTCAAGACTAACCACCAAAAATAGCAGGGTTGCTTTAGCCTTTGGAGGTGGCTAAGTAGAAGTGGGAACACGTTACCATAGATTTTGTGACCCATTTACAATGGACTTCTCATGGGGATGACGCAGTATGGGTGATCGTGGACAGGCTTACGACTTCGACTCATTTTTTGGCTGTATGGATGACCTTCACACTAGAGGAATTCTGCTAGTTGTATATATGGGAGATAGTTTGGTTACATGGGGTGCCCGTATCGATAATATCGGGTTGGGATCCCAGGTTCATGATCCACTTCTGCAAGAGCTTCTAGTGGGTTATGGGGACACAGTTGATGATGAGTACAACAATTCATCCCTAGATGGATGGTTAGTTAGAGAAAACCATTCAGGTTTTAGATGACATGCTTAGAGCATGCGCCCTTGATCTCAAGGGTAGCTGGAAAGAGCACTTACCCTTAGTGGAGTTCGCCTACAGTAATAGTTACCAAGCGAGCATACAGATGACACCCTATAAAGCACTTTATGGGAAGTCGTATTGTTCTCCGGTGTGTTGGATAGAGGTTGGGGAGAGACCTTCCACTGGTTTGGACTTGATTAGAGACACCTTAGAGAAGGTTTACTTGATATGAGAGCAACTTATTATGACTAAGAGTTGGTAGAAGAGCTATACTGACAAGTGGCGAAGGCCTCTGGAATTCAAGGATGGGGATCATGTCTTCTTGAAGATGATGCCTAAAAGGGGAGTAGTTAGNGGAGGACTCTGGAATTCAAGGATGGGGATCATGTCTTCTTGAAGATGATGCCTAAAAGGGGAGTAGTTAGATTCAAGAATCGAGGAATCTATCGTTAAGGAATATGGGACTCTTTGCGGCACTCGAGAGGGTTGGCACAGTCACTTACCGATGGCGTTACTGCCGAACTTGTCAGTTGTTCACGCGGTGTTCCATGTCTCCATGCTTTGGAAGTACACTTTAGTTCCTACACATGTTGTGGATTAGGGTGAGCTGATTGTTGATATGGATGAAAAATTTAAGGAGGGACCTATGCGTATCATGGATAGCCAAGAGTAAGTTTTGAAAAACAAGACTGTAAGGCTGGTGAAGGTGCTGTGGTAGCATTGTGGTATGGAGGATGCAACATGGGAGCGTGAGGACACTATCCATGCTACCTATCCGTTCTTTTTCGAGGATGGAGGTACATTTCTTATAGTCATAAAGTGTAATCTGGCTTGTTTCATATGCTTGTTGTTATGTATAATTAGTCATTAAGATGCGGGGTGAAAACCTAATTTTTTTTAGAACTCGGATGATAAAATGGACATCACCATTGGATTCCTCTCTCTAAATCTTGCTACCCAGTCAACTTTTGTTCAATTCTGAGACAGTCAAATTTTTTACATTTTACAAGGCAATCCGGTGTTGTGTGACTAAAATAAATGTGCTCAAATTTTATTCGCGGAACCCAAAAAATAATTTAAATTTAGTTCAAAAAAATGTACTAAACTTAAAAACAAGAGGGACGTGTGGCACATTGTTGGCCAAGTATTTGAAGGGTATAAGAGGGGGAGAAAAATAAGATTTTCTCCCCATTGTCTTGAGCTATTTCGGAAGAGGGAGAGAGAGAGAGAGAGAGAAGAGAAAAACAAAACTCTCCACCTTGTTCCTCCGATCTACGATGATGTAACCATCGAATCACTTTGGGCCAAGAGATAAAGTCCCTTTACACAACAAGAGATATGCATCCACACCGAAGATTGTGAGTTTTGCCAAAATCTCAAGAACGGAAATTTGGGGATAAAGATTTGGAAGCTTGATTTGAGATCTTTGGGATTACTTATACACGTATATACGCTACAACAGGTAGGGTTCCTTTCCTAACTAAGTTTATTTTCAACCTATGATTGAAATATGAAATGGGTAGGGTGTTAGAGATGTATTCTCATGTATAACACATACCTAGTATAGTTGAAATGTGGAAAATGAGTATATAAAAATGCTAAAATCAATTATTGCATGATTTGGTACAATGAAATTGCTTTGCTTTGAATTTCATGAAGAATGTGTTGTTTGGGCATGCTATGNTCTTGCATGATTTGGTACAGTGAAATTTCTTTGCTTTGAATTTCATGAAGAATGTGTTGTTTGGGCATGCTATGTGTTTACATTTGTGCCTTATAGGTGTTTGATAAAATGTCTGTGATTGATTAAATGTGTTATTTGAAATAAAAATGAAATAACATGCTTAGTGTAGATTGCGGACTGTAATTATATGTTTTGGATATAATGGACATTTGAGGAAATTGGATGTGTTCATTATATGATCAAGATATTAGGAACATGACATACTAATTTGCAATAGCACTTTACATTTGCATATACACGGTATCATCGAATTCTTGGGCATTCGACATGAGTGTGTGTGTGTGGATAATTTTAATCAATCACCACATAGGTGGGTTAATTTGCGGGCTCGAGAAGGTTGCACCGAGGTTTGACTGAGTCGCACAGGAAATTAAATGGAGAAATGTGTCAGGGTGTAGGAAGAAGGACTACATTCTCCCTCAGGTGTAAGACCCGGTTACTTGATTTATACACTTCCTGAAAGTGAAATTCTAGAAAAGTGTAACGGCGAAAACAGAGCCGCAAGTGGGATGTCCTGAAAGTTTGTTGATGGTGTGGTGTCCCCTTGGTGAAATAACATAAATCATCACCCCACAAAGACACAAGATATTTAGGAAATGGTAATTGAGTGTACATAACACCAATGACAGCGGCTTGAAATGCCCGAATGCATGCACATGGCATGTCATGTGTTATGGGAGCCATGGAGGGCTCGGCTTGCATTGCTCTTTTGAGTTCCATCTCATGACATGGCATGAAAAGTGTTGCATTCATTTTTGAAATGTAGGTTCTTGAATGAAAGAATTATGTTGAACATAGCTTACCATTTATGGTAACATATTTCAGGAGTTGGACAAGCATTGGTGAATGGGCCTCACTTGGGTCCGTGATGATTGCTTGATTGCGTTTCACCCTAATCTCCAAACACAAACTTAGACTATGTTTATATGGCTTATGTGAGTAAGTGTGTGTCACCCTCCCTAGGGTATCATGCAAGAAATGGGAAAAATTGAGTGTGTGAACAAAAATACGTATGTGTGTGCAAAAGTGCTCCCCAAGGGAATAGAGACTTGCAAATGTCGTGATTTACTTGGAATGGGCATTCCAAGGTCGTCTCCTCAGGGAAGGTAGGTCAAATTTCTTTGAAAGGCGATTGGTGAACAAATGAAAATTGAAAAATTTTGAGAATTGTGTTTTGAAAAGTTGTGATTTGAAGAGAAATTGCAAGGAAAATAGGGTTGGCCAATCCATAGGGTTCATTCCAATGGGAATGCCAAATCAACTCAATTCATTCCATCAATGGTGTCTTGGTATTTGATTGATTCATAGGAAGTGAGGGACTAATGTGTATGTGTTAGGCCCTAGCATACCCCGTAACAAGTCTACGGTATATCAAGAGCCCACAACCATGTCCACACTCAACCTAGTCAAACCAAATACTTTACACTACGAGGAAGAACGAAAGAGAGTCAATTTTGCATACCCAAGAGAAAAGTCCCCTTAGATTAGCCAACTAAGTGCTGAGCTAGTTAAAATGAAAACAAAACCCAACAGAAAGTGAAGAGACATGGTATAGAAATGGAGCATGGACATGTATTAATGCAAGAAAAGAGTTAAACTACAATAGAAATGGCATTCATAGTNACGAGGAAGAACGAAAGAGAGTCAATTTTGCATACCCAAGAGAAAAGTCCCCTTAGATTAGCCAACTAAGTGCTGAGCTAGTCAAAATGAAAACAAAACCCAACAGAAAGTGAAGAGACATGGTATAGAAATGGAGGACATGTATTAATGCAAGAAAAGAGTTAAACTACAATAGAAATGGCATTCATAGTCAAAATACACAGATTGGAAACAAATACCCAAATGTAGAACTTGAAATGCTAGAAAACACTAGCTAAGTTTGCATACAACTTGAATAAAAGACTTTTAAGTGTAATGGGGAAAAATTACAAGTAATTTTTAGCTTATAACACTGAAAATGATGAAAAATATGAAAAACCAATTTTCTCTCTCTAACTTCATCTTCTTCCTTGAGCTTCTCTCTAAANACTTTTAAGTGTAATGGGGAAAAATTACAAGTAATTTTTAGCTTATAACACTGAAAATGATGTAAAAATATGAAAAACCAATTTTCTCTCTCTAACTTCATCTTCTTCCTTGAGCTTCTCTCTAAAACTATGTGTGTAGCTGAATAATGGTGTAAGAGCTTCCAATTTCATCCATCACCCCCTATGGTTTGTGAGAATTGAAGTGCAATGAGTGGAGGGAGTTTGGACACTGCCACAANCTCTCTAAAACTATGTGTGTAGCTGAATAATGGTGTAAGAGCTTCCAATTTCATCCATCACCCCCCTGTGGTTTGTGAGAATTGAAGTGCAATGAGTGGAGGGAGTTTGGACACTGCCACAAACAACCACAATCCATGACATGCCTTTCCGTACGGAAGATTGGTGAGGATAAGAGAGAGGAGGGAAAGTAAAAGGAGAGTGAAGAAACCTGACTTCTTGGGACTAGGAGAACATCATGGGGTTTTGCTTGTGTTAGGGTATGGTATGGATAAGTAGAGGGGGGCCTGTGGTGAACGTGGAGTCATGTGAACAGGCTGTGATAGTACAAGTAGAACGATCATGAAACCTACCGGTAGGTTTATTCCAGTAGGCAAAACCTACTGGTAGGTTTTGGCAGAGGCTGCAGTAGAATAAAACCAGTGCACTAAACCTACCGGTAGGTTTTGCTCTATCTTGGAATTTCCTTGCTTCCTTTGTCCTTCGGGACATCCGTTAAGCCATCTCTTCTTCCCCATTGCCTTTAAGCACTTGATGGGAGGTTAAATGCATGCCCTTATCTACTCTTTACCTATAAACACATAAAACTCCATTAAATGTGAGATTAAACATATTTCCCTGAATTTCCCTGAATTTTTCATGTTAAGCAATTCACCAAGCAACTAATATTGTCAAATCATAAAGCAATTAAGTAAATGAAATGAAACAAATGTGGTTCTTTCATTAACAACTTCCAAAAGGTTGTGTACAATGATTTTGAAACAAAAACAAAACAACCTATGATCCTAGAGACTCTTATACTAGGCCACCTACCCCTAAACCTTAAGTGTAAACTACCAAAAGTAATAAAACCAAAATGATCCCTCTACTTTTCATCATCATCTCCTAACCCCTCCTTGTGGCTCTCATCATCATCTCTTGAGCCCTCCTTGTCGCTGGAGTCCTCATCATCACACACCACCTCTACAAAAGTAGAAGGTGGAGGCACATCAGGGATAGGCTCTCCCAGAAGTGTATGCTCATACATCTTGGTCATCATCAATTAGAGCTGCCGCATAGTCCCACTGAAGTCATCTAGTCTCCCCTCTATAGCGTCCAGGCGTTGAGAAACTGTGCAAGGTGGGGTAGGGGCGGATGGCCTAGCAATAGGTGTTCCCGCTGTGGAGGATGGCCTAGTAGTAAATGGTCCAGCTGTGGAGGGTCCTGCCCCTCCACTCATCGCGGTCCTCTTCATACTAGTAGACTTCCCTATGGCTCTGAACTCTAGGGGAAGGGTGACATCAATGGGATTTCCCTTGACCTCGTAGTGGAGGCATAGCTTGGTGACAAGATTAGCAATTGGGAGATTCACCTTTGGCTTGTTAGCTTAGGCGTACTCTTTCATTNGTTTTGCTACTGGGCTGGTCTAGCTGGGTATTTGTTATGTCGGTGGTTTGGGATTGGGTGTTTCGCTACTGGGTATTTTTGTTATGTCGGTGGGATTGTTATGTCTAGCTGGGTATTTGTTGTCGTCGGTTTCACAAGTGTGGTTGCTGGTTTCGCAGGTGTGGATGTTGGCAGAATTGTTGTGAGCTTGCTGTCGCTGGCTGGATTGATGCTGGTCGGTGGTTTTGATGTTGGAAAGTACTGGGATGCTGGTCTGGGTTCTGGTTTGTCGCTGGAGGAGTTGCTGGGTAAGATTGCAATGGTAGGTAGCGGTGGAGTGGTGGCAGTGTCTTACGCTGGTTGCGACGTTTGAGGTTAGGGTTAGGGTTAGGGTTGGTGGCTCTGATACCAACTTGAGATAGTTGTGAATGAAAAGGGATACTCAAATTAAGAGTAGAACCCCGTATATATATCCAAAAATAATACAGAGTGACTTAAACATCCTTGTAGTTTAGGCAAAATATAAAAATCATAGTAAGGGTAAAAAAGGGAAAAGAAATCCTAATAAACCTAGACTATCTATACTCCAACANACAACCCTTGAAAAACATCAAAAGAAACATGAGAGTACTTAACCAAGCGAGCCATGAGGATGGAATCCAAGATTTTGGTGAAAACCTAGGTGTTGTGGGTTTGGGGAAAAATGGAGAAAATGAGGGTTTGTAAGAGAACTCCAATCAATTTGCAATGAAATTGTAGTGAAAATGAACACAAAATGGATGTGCTAGGGTTCTTTGAGGTGTTGAGAAGTTTTGAGGGAAAGGAGAGGGCTTCTAAGGTGGATAATAATGGAGAAAGTGAAGAGACTTCCCGTAAAAATTAGATTTAAAACCTCAATTCCTGGTTTTCTGGGCAAAACCTACCGGTAGGTTTTGTGAATTGGAAAATTTCTACCAGTAGGTTTAGGCAAACTCCTACCGATAGGTTTTAGCTTTTTTTTTTTCAAAAAATTGTTGTGCTTTTATTTCCAACTCTACTCTAAGTCTATTCAATTCATATACCTCCTAATAACCTATTTACAACTTTTAACTTCACAAAAAATCTAAACCGATGTGAGTGAACCACAGATGAGTGACCGTGCCCAAATTCATTTACCAAATTGAAATGCAATTTGAGTTTTTGATGCTTTCAAAACACATGACATGGATTTCCAAGTTTAACTTCCAAAATGAACACCCAGTATGTAAAGCACAAATCTACAATGTAAAGGCATTCTTAATCCTTCCTAATATCTAAAGTTGGGCAATATTCCTCTATCTTATTAGTATAGTGTTACATGACAACATTGTTCAAACACCTGAGCTAAGCATACATGAACTTCATTATGGCTTTAAATGCTATTCTAGAGTATACACATACACATTTTTTTTCAAACTTGTGTGTGAAGTGAACAAGTAATTTAAACATTTACCCAACAGAATTCACATTCATTAAGCCATCCAAATTCAGCTTTGATGCAAACTCACCAAGGGTTCTTCTAAAAAATGAATAATGCAATGATTATCTTGGCATGCTCTTCATGTGTATATGTAAGATAGAATCTTGTGCACAAACCAAAATATGCTCACATGTAACCCAAAAATGAAGTACATGCATAAAAAATGACTCAACCTTGGCATAATCTCATGAATGGAATGTTAGGGCACTAGGTAGCAAAACCAACTTTTCTTTCTCTTTAATGGTATGCTTTCACCATGCTTTCTCTAGATCATTTAGGACTTTCAAATGTTGTAATGAGACCTTGGGGTGATAATAAGGCAAGTGAAATGAAGGATAGAGAAACGAAGTGGGTTATTCTGATGGCATGACCTTTATTGTCAAACATTTCCCTTTTTGTGGACTTTTTAGCTTAACATTTTCCTTTTTCTTTTCTCATTCTTTTCTTATTCCACCCCTTTTTCTCTTTTTTCTTGGATTTTTTTCTTTCCTTTCCATTCAAGTTTTTTTGAATTTGGCACCATATGTCCCTTCCTGGGTTTCCTTACCACAATTTCTTCTCTTTACGATCACTCACTGTCGGTCTCAGAATAACCAAGGTGTGGTAATTTTAATCATTTTGCACTAGCTTGGTCAATCACGTGGCATGGAAACAAATCTTTAAATTAGGCTCAATCATGGCACTATGAATAGAATTTTCACAAGAAAAAGGATAAGGCTCAAAGTGAAACAAAGATGGCCTAAGATCATTTCTAGATAAGTATGGGGAAGCATATTGCATTTCAAGACAAAGTCACTCAACTACCCGAATGCACTCTAACCAAAGAAAGCATAATGAGATGATTGAATATATTTGAAAATTATAAAATTGTTCCTTGAGTAAATGTAAGTTCCCTCTGACAAAGATTGACACTAAAGCTCTCATGGGTACTTACCCATCTCCACTATTCATATCCAGTTCTCAATCTGAATTCGATTCGTAAATTTTCAAAATTACACATTCAAGGTGCAGTTATGGTTGAGTTCAAAAGCAAACAAGTATGTGATACTCTGACATAGGATAAGCTTCTATAATGTGCTAATGTATTCAAAGTTCAAAACGAAGATCCCAATATCATTANAGACAAAGTCACTCAACTACCCGAATGCACTCTAACCAAAGAAAGCATAATGAGATTATTGAATATATTTGAAAATTAAAAAATTGTTCCATGAGTAAATGTAAGTTCCCTCTGACAAGGATTGACACTAAAGTTCTCATGGGTACTTACCCACCTCCACTATTCATATCCAGTTCTTAATCTGAATTCGATTCGTAAATTGTTAAAATTACACATTCAAGGTGCAGTTATGGTTGAGTTCAAAAGCAAACAAGTATGTGATACTCTGTAATAGGATAAACTTCTATAATGTGCTAATGTATTCAAAGTTCAAAACGAAGATCCCAATATCATTAAACCCATAACACTTTGAATGAGGGAATATAGTTCAACATTCATATATTTTTCACACAAAATTTTAAAATTTTCACATATTTCTCAACTATTCTACAAAAAATTAGATCAAATATGTGAATGCTGAATTTCACCAAAAAATGGTATTATCAACAAAAAATTACCACAAAATTTGGTGTATCATACAAATGGTGCACCCCAACCTGATTCATGCATTGTCATCAATGCCAAAAAAAAAAAAGATATGGCATGCAATGATGGACTTAAAAAGATAAGAAGGGTAAGAGAACACCACACAATGAGCTTTGACAAAAACACCAACATCTACAACTAAGAAAGAAAACACTGCGTACAAAATGAAGTAAGTAAACAAATTAACTTGCAAGTAAAGGATANAGAAGATATGGCATGCAATGATGGACTTAAAAAGATAAGAAGGGTAAGAGAACACCACGCAATGAGCTTTGACAAAAACACCAACATCTACAACTAAGAAGAAAAACACTGCGTACAAAATGAAGTAAGTAAACAAATTAACTTGCAAGTAAAGGATAAAAGAAAGCGATTGTTCACTAAATTTACTTGGACAGTTATTCCTCAACATGGTTCGGATATACTAGATCCATCAACTCTTCCTCCACCATTTGAACCTCAAAACCTTCGAAGAATGGCTTAAGTCTTTGGCCATTGATCTTGAATGATTTGCCATCTTTGGGGTTTGTTGTTTCCGCGGCTCCATTAGGGTAGTTCACCTTGAAAAGATAGGGGTCATCCCAACGAGATCGGNCGGATATACTAGATCCATCAACTCTTCCTCCACCATTTGAACCTGAAAACCTTCGAAGAATGGCTTAAGTCTTTGGCCATTGATCTTGAATGATTTGCCATCTTTGGGGTTTGTTGTTTCCACGGCTCCATTAGGGTAGTTCACCTTGAAAAGATAGGGGTCATCCCAACGAGATCGGAGTTTCCCTTGGAAAATGGAGATTCAAGAATTATACAAGAGCAGTTTTTATCCAGACTCAAATGAATTTTTCATGAAAAATCTATGCCCTTTCTTTGGAAATTTTTGAACTCTCATATGCATCTCTATGAATTCCCTCTACTTCATTCAACTCCAACCTCCTATTCTCTCTGGCTATCCTTNGCTTTTATCACAATGAATTTTTCATGAAAAATCTATGCCCTTTCTTTGGAAATTTTTGAACTCTCATAAGCATCTCTATGAATTCCCTCTACTTCATTCAACTCCAACCTCCTATTCTCTCCGGCTATCCTTAAATTGAAGTTCAAGATTTTAATGGCCCAATATGCCTTGTGCTCTATCTCAACCAGCAAATGACAAGTCTTGTCTTAAACTAGCCTATAGGGAGACATATCTAGGATGGTCTTATAAGCTGTGGCGTNGAATTTTTCATGAAAAATCTATGCCCTTTCTTTGGAAATTTTTGAACTCTCATATGCATCTCTATGAATTCCCTCTACTTCATTCAACTCCAACCTCCTATTCTCTCTGGCTATCCTTAAATTGAAGTTCAAGATTTTAATGACCCAATATGCCTTGTGCACTATCTCAACCAGCAAATGACAAGCCTCGTCTTAAACTAGCCTATAGGGAGACATATCTAGGATGGTCTTATAAGCTGTGGCGTAAGCCAACAAGGACTTAGTCAACCTAAATGACCAATCCTCTCGATTTGGGTTCACTGTTTTCTCTAGTATGCTTTTAATATCCCTATTGGCCAACTCAACTTGGTCATTAGTCTATGGGTGATAATCGGTGGACACCTTGTGTGTTACGTCATATTTATGCATTAAGTATGCAAATGGCCTATTGCAAAAATGAGATCCACCGTNATCGTTTTCTCTAGTATGCTTTTAATATCCCTATTGGCCAACTCAACTAGGTCATTAGTCTATGGGTGATAATTGGTGGACACCTTGTGTGTTATGTCATATTTATGCATTAAGTATGCAAATGGCCTATTGCAAAAATGAGATCCACCGTCACTTATCATTGCACAAGGTATCCCAAACCTTGAAAAGAAATTTTTCTTTAAAATTTGATCACAAATCGAAGGTCATTGGTCTTGTTCGGGATGGCCTCTACCCACTTGGACACATAGTCCATTGCCAGTAGGATATATAGGTAGCCAAATGACATAGGGAATGGATCCATTAAGTCGATGCCCGAACAATCAAATATTTTAATGAATAGAATGAGGGAAAGGGGCATCATATTCCTACGGGTCACACTACCCAACCTTTGGCACCTATCACATTATTTACAAAATGAAACAGAGTCTTTAATTAAAGAAGGACAATAAAAACCGGATTGCCAAACCTTAGTCGAAGTCTTCTTGGAAGAGAAGTGTCCACCACATGCCTTAGAATGATAGAAATAAAGGATGTCCCACTGTTCATCTTTAGGTACGCACCTCCGTATGACTTNTCAGAATGATAGAAATAAAGGATGTCCCACTGTTCATCTTTAGGTACGCACTTCCGTATGACTTGATCAGGGCAATATTTGAACAGGTATGGGTTGTTAAAGTAAATGTACTTCACATCTGCCATGAATCTTTGTTTGTCCTCTCAACTTCAATGTAGTGGGGATTTTTCATGTGGAAAGAAAATTACATGTATCATTATACCAAGGAAAAACAAATGAATGGAAAATAAATNTGGGGATTTTTCATGTGGAAAGAAAATTACATGTATCATTATACCAAGGAAAAACAAATGAATGGAAAATAAATGCTCATCAAGAAAGAAATCTGGGATAGGGATGTGCTCTTCTGCGTCTTGGACGACAAGCCATGACAAGTGGTCTGCCATCACATTCTCGACTCCTTTCTTGTCTTTGATGATCAAGTTGAATTCTTAAAGGAGGAGGATCCACCTAATGAGTCTCAATTTTGGGTCTTGCTTAGATAACAAATTCTTCAAAGCAGAGTGATCAATGCAGACTACAATAGGCGAACCAATGATGTATGACTTAAACTTGTCTAATGTAAATACTATAGCTAGCAATTTTTTTTCAGTGATAGTGTAATTCATTTGTACTTCATTTAGAGTTTTACTAGCATAGTATATTAAATAAGGCCTTTCTTCTTCCCTTTGACCCAGCACTGCATTGACCGCATAATCACTCACGTAGCACATAGGCTCAAATGGTAATTCTCACTTGGGTGGTCGCATGATTGAAAGTGAAGTGAGCATGCTTTTGGATTGTTTAAAAGATGTTTCACAATCATCCAACCACACAAAGGGAACATCTTTTGCAAGAAAATTAGTCAAAGGTCTTGCTTATGCACTAAAATCTTTGATGAATCTATGACAAAAACAGGCATGGCCAAGAAACGACCTAATATCCTTGACGAACTGTGGATTGAGGAAGTTGGAAATTGGTTCCACCTTGGATTTGTCTACTTCGATCCCCTTTGTGGACACNAATATCCTTGACGAACTGTGGATTGAGGAAGTTGGAAATTGGTTCCACCTTGGATTTGTCTACTTCGATCCCCTTTGTGGACACGATGTGCGCAAGCACTATCCCTTGTGTCACCATGAAATGACACTTCTCCTAATTGAGCACCAAGTTTTTCTCTTCACATCTTTCTAGCACCCTCTCCAAATTCTCCAAGCAACCATTAAACGAGTCCCCAAACACTGAGAATTAATCCATGAACACCTCCACAATCTTCTCCGCCATATCGTTAAAGATTGTCATCATGCATCTCTAAAAAGTTCTTGGGGCATTGCACAACCCAAATGGCATGTGACGGTAGGTAAAGGTACCAAAGGGNATTGTCATCATGCATCTCTAAAAAGTTCTTGGGGCATTGCACAACCCAAATGGCATGTGACGGTAGGTAAAGGTACCAAAGGGGTATATGAAGGTGGTCTTCTCTTGGTCCTCCAATGCAATCTCTATTTGATTGTAGCCGGAGTAGCTATCCAAAAAATAGTAGTATAGATGACCGGCTACCCTGTCCAACACTTGATCGAGGAACGACAAGGGGAAATGATCTTTTCTTGTACTTGAGTTGAGCTTCAGATAATCAATGCAAACCCTCCAATCGGTGACCACCCGTGTTGGAATCAACTCATTATCCTCATATGCTAACATTGTGACGCCTGACTTTTTTGGCACAACTTGAGTGGGACTAACCTATTTACTATCGGCAATTGCAAAGATAATACCCACATCAAGTAGTTTGAGCACCTGATCACTTACCACGTCCTTGATGATAGGATTTAGCCTCCTTTGTGGTTGTCGGGATGGTTTGGATTCTTCTTCCAAATAAATTCGGTGAGTGCAAATAAGGGGGCTAATCGTCTTTATGTCGATGATTGTCCAACCGATTGCTCCCTTATGCCTCCTCGACACTTTCAATAATTCTTCTTCTTGTCTTGGTTCTAAGGAAGAGCATATCACCACTGGGAATGTCATGTGCTCCCCTAGGAATGCATACTTAAGGTTGGATGGTAATGGCTTCAACTCCATGATTGGTGTTTACACGGTTGATGTAAATATTTTATTTTCTTGTGGTGGAAGTTTCTCAAATGTTGGGAACCAACTTCCTACCCCTTGTAAACTTTCTGGCTCCTCCTCTTCAATAAATTCTTTATCCTCCGTCTTAATATTTCTAAGTAATTCCAAATGGTCCTCCACCAAGGTGTCAATCTTGTTGATCTCATGAACTTCCTCGTCATCACCTAGTTGCTTTCACAAGTTAAACACGTTGAGATCCATCATCATGTTACCAATGACAATCTTCATTGGTCCATTCTTACAATTTATCACGACATTAGATGTAGCAAGGAAAGGCCTACCTAATATGACAAGAATTTGTGAACTAAGATTAGCAAGGGGGTGAGTATCAAGCACAATAAAGTCAAGGGAAAAATAAAAATTCTCCACTTGGACTAAAACTTCCTCAACTACTCTGCTTGGTGTTCTTATACTTCTATCCACCAATTGAAGAGTGATTGGGTTGGCTTCAACTCCTCAATTTGCAATTGTTGGTACACCGAGTAGGGTAGAAGGTTGACACTTGCTCCCAAGTCTAGCAAAGCTTGCTTCACATGGAAATTCCTAATAGTTATGTGATGAGTGCAAAATATTGCATATTTGAAGGCCTCATTACATACATTTTAACTCAACTTTTGCATTCAAGTACTTAGAGTAAGCCGAAATTATGAATAATGTTGATATTTTGATGTTGCAGGTATTTATAGCATAAATCATGTCTTTTATAACCTTGCAACTATGTTGGATGTGTGGTGAAGATATGGACACATTACATGAGGATTTGGAAGCTTAGAAATGAAGAAATCAAGGAGGTATTGGTGTTTGGTAACGAAGGCACCAACACTAGCACCATCTGGTTGAAGTACCTGGGTGTTCCTCCATTGTGACCATGATCCACTCAGAATCTGGCAAAATTCAAAACATAAATGTTGTAGATCTGGATGTCTTCTGTATGATGTCAACATTGCAGCTCAATCCAACGGTTGGATCAAACGTTATGCCTATTCACTCCAGTAGCCACAACCTACCGGTAGATTGCTAAAAATCTACCGGTAGGTATTGTCCAGAATGACCAGAACGTCTGTAACTCATCTCCAACTTGCTTGAGAGTCCCACCTACACTTCTCCCATGTTTTTCCTAACTTCGCTTACACATTTACATGCCTCCTACACCCTACTTGAAGACTTGGAAGGCTTGGGCATTAATGTGGATGAGCGAGAAGGGGTGAGGCCTGGGGAGACTTGTCCTAGCCTGCACCACCCACCCATTCAACCCCCTATTGATGGGAGGCCTTCCACACAACTAGAGGGACCCTCCATGGACAAAAATACAAGGCTTTCTCACCATATATTCAGCATTCAACAAGTTTTAAAGGGTGTGACTACCTAAGCTAGGAGTAGTTCAATGTAGAATATGATGAATAGTAATTAGAAAGCTTTTGTTTTTTGCATTTTGCTTTCCATTTCAGTTGTGGTAAGCTTTTAATCTCTGGTAATCTTTAATTCTTGCACCTTGNTACCGGTAGATTGCTAAAAATCTACCGGTAGGTATTGTCCAGAATGACCAGAACGTCTGTAACTCATCTCCAACTTGCTTGAGAGTCCCACCTACACTTCTCCCATGTTTTTCCTAACTTCGCTTACACATTTACATGCCTCCTACACCCTACTTGAAGACTTGGAAGGCTTGGGCATTAATGTGGATGAGCGAGAAGGGGTGAGGCCTGGGGAGACTTGTCCTAGCCTGCACCACCCACCCATTCAACCCCCTATTGATGGGAGGCCTTCCACACAACTAGAGGGACCCTCCATGGACAAAAATACAAGGCTTTCTCACCATATATTCAGCATTCAACAAGTTTTAAAGGGTGTGACTACCTAAGCTAGGAGTAGTTCAATGTAGAAGATGATGAATAGTAATTAGAAAGCTTATGTTTTTTGCATTTTGCTTTCCATTTCAGTTGTGGTAAGCTTTTAATCTCTGGTAATCTTTAACTCTTGCACCTTAATGTCATTTACTTCAAGTTCATTTCAAGTTTAGTTACAAGTTCTTTATCNGTCATTTACTTCAAGTTCATTTCAAGTTTAGTTACATGTTCTTTATTTCACCATTAATGCTTCCAAGTTCTTCATTTTCATGCTTTAAAATGGGAATTGTATTTCTTTCTTTATAGTTCAAGTTTTTCTACATTCAGTTAAGTTTCATCCTTTATTTCTTCATTATGTCTTTCATTTACATTATTGTATTAACTTAAGCATGAGTAGCTAGATTTTAAGTTGGTTAATCCAAGGGAGACCTCCTCTTGGGTTCTCCATTTCAACTCATATTCTTTCCTCCTCTCGGTGTACGATGGTTCGGTTTGATTGGGTTGAGAGTGGATGTGGTTGTGAGTCTTTGATATTCCATAGGCCTAGTCACGATTTATGCTTGGATCCTCACCATTACTTCCCTAGCTTCCCATGAATCAATCATTTATCTATGCACCATTGGAGGAAGGTTTCGAGCTGAGTTGGGATTCCCATTGAAATGACACTTTTGGATTAGCCAACACTTATTTTATTGCATTTTCATTAAGAACAAAACTCACCAAAACCAACTACAAGATTTTACACTTTTTCTTTTGTTCACAAAATCACTTTCACACACTTGAACTTTCCTTCCCTAAGGAGACGACCTTGAAATACTTTTCCAAGTAAAACACGACACTCAAAAGACTCGTTGCACTTGGGGAGCATTTTTGTGCATTTACACATCACATTACCATCATTTCATTTTACCTCATCTCCTTACCCTTTCTTTTGACATCACCCATAGGAGAGTGACACTCTCCTTCATCTATAAACTATATATGCTAAAAGGTGATGTTTAGAGGTTAGGAAACTACAAGGAATTTTGTCAAGCATTATGGCAATGGTGGGACAGCAGGGGTCCTTGAACATGGGTGGTGTATTAGTCCATAAGATGGAACTTACTTGCTCCATAAGAAATACCTTCTTGTGCATGTTCAACTTTCTCTACATGGTGCATAAGTCTTTCAAGACATTTGCACATGAAGGTATTTGCTTGATGGCATCAAGGAGCAGAATGTTGATCTTAACCTGCTTAAATATTTCAATAATATTCAAATAGTTAGCAAGTTTATCCGATGCTTTCAAATGTTGGGGAAAAGGGGACAGAATAGGAAAATTATACACATTCAAATCAATATTTTTTTCTTTTTCATGTGTCTCACCCCCCTTGGAGTTGCCCTTAGTCCCTTTTTCATTTGTCAATGGCCTTTGGTGAGGCTTTTGCCAAAATAGTTTTGTCAATCTGTTTGCCACTCCTAAGGGTGGTGATTGCCTTGACTTGCTCACAACTTTCCTTGGTAGGCTCAGACGACTCAATCACCTATTGACTGCTTGGGTTTTCTTGCGGTTAAGCAAGAAATTTCACTTTCTCTTGTTAGGATGACCCTATAACATTGGTCAACTTAGTGATTTGACTCTGGATATCATTAAAAGTGGCGGTGGCTTGATTGTTAACTGTGGTTTACTTTGAATGAATTGGTGCACTACATCCTCCAAGTTTCTCTTATAGGGAGTTTAGTAAGTGGGCAGGTTAGGTGGTCCTTGTTGACCAAACCCTTTTTGATTGAACCAAAGGTATTGGGATCTAGGTGAGGGGCCTTGACCATGATGTGGTTGGTTTTGCTTAGGTGGAATGGGAGGTGAAATGAGCTAGGCCCATGAGGAAGGGGATCATCATTCTTTTAACTAAAAATCAGGTGATAAATCCAACTCAGATTGCATGTGTTGGAGTGTGGAGAGAATGATTGCCTACTTTGATTAAAGGCATTTACTTGCTCGTGGTATACCTCTTTGAGTGCTGGAATGTTTGAGCACTCCGAGATGGAATGCTCAATACTCTCACAAATAGAGAAAAATTCCTCGGTCTTTATGACATTAGAAATCTCGTGCCTCCTATTCACCTCTAGACACTCCATCTTGCAGGCCAATTTGTGATTTTTGAAAGCAAGTCTTCTTGGTCACGTAAGTTATACATCCCTCCCCCACTTGGTTAACTACAACCCAGAGAGGACCTTGGCACATCAATGGGATTCGTGATATCCCAAGATTTGGCATTTTTTGCCAATGTGTTAAAGTACTCAATGGCTTTATCGGGATCTTTGTTAAGAAACTCTACAATGCACATCATGCCTATGAATTATCGATGGCACGGAGTAATTCTCTCAAAAAAGAAACTCACCAATTGCCATGGTTCGAATCCATGATGTGGAATGGAGTGTACAAATCCTTATATCTATCCCAACATTGATAAAACTGCGCATTTGGTTTTTTCCAATTTTTTTTGAATTTGTTTCTTAAGAGTAGTGGTCTAGGGCACCGAAAAAAAATTGTTCAAAAATTTGGAAAGCATTTGTGCCCAAGAACTTATCGATCGGGGTTTCAATGAGTTCAACCAAGTTTTGGCTTTGTTTTTGAGGGAGAAAGGAAATAATTTCATGCGTGTCATGTCTTCCATGGCATGATTTGTGATGAATGTTCTAACAATTTCCTCAAATTTCTTAATGTTTAAATAAGGATTTTCTCTTTCAATTTCATGGAATTGAGAAAGTAGTTGTAACATTCCCAGTTTAACAAGAAAGCCATGGGTTTGCATGGGCAAAATTATACAAGAAGGTGTGGTGCTTCGAGTTGGTTGGAGATAATCCCTCATTGTCCTCGCCGGAGGATCAATTGGGATAGTGTTTCTTTCATTTATAAGAGGGGGAAATTGCATTTGGGGGTTTGGTACTCTAGGGATTCGGCATCCTTGGGTGAGTCTTGATATACATTCATGTTTGGTCCTAGGGCTCGTCCCACTAGTCTATTTTGTCATTCCATCCCCACATACAAAAACACTATCTACAATGAAAGAAAGAAAATACAATACACAAATATGTATAAAGGAGCAACGTACCTCGGCCCGCGATGAAAATCATGGGACTTATCCCCGTTTTCCTGAAATCACCTTTCGAATTCGACGCTTAGCCTTCAGTGGGGAAAATCGAGTGTGTCAACAAAAATGTGAGTGTGTGAAAAAGTGTTCCCCAAGCGAAGAGAGACTTGCAAATATCATGTTTTACTTGGAATGGGTATTCCAAGGTCATCTCCTCAGGGAAGGTAGGTCAAATTTCTTTGAAAGGTGATTGGTGAACAAATGAAAATTAGAAAATTGTGAGATTTGTGTTTTCAAAAGTTGTGTTTTGATGAGAAATTGCAAGGAAAATATGGTTGGCTAATCCACAGGGTTTATTCCAATGGAAATGCCAAATCAACTCAATTCATTCCGCCAATGGTGTCTTAGTGTTTGATTGACTCGTAGGAAGTGAGGGACTAATGTAGATGTGTTACGCCCAAGCATACCCCGTGACAAGTCTATGATTTATCAAGAGGCCATAACCACATCCATACTCAACCTAGTCAAACCAAACTCTTTACACTATGAGGAAGAATGAAAAAGAGTCAATTTCGCATACCCAAGAAGAAAATCCACTTAGATTACCCAACTAAGTGCTTAGCTACTCAAAATGAAAACAAAACCCAACACAAAGTGAAGATAAATGGTATAGAAATGGAGCATGGACTTGTATTAATGCAAGAAAAGAGTTAAACTACAAGAGAAATGGCATTCATAGTCAAAATACAAAGATTGGAAACAAACACCCAAATGTAGAACTTGAAATACTATAAAGCTAAATGACTTTTAAGTGTAAAGGGGAAAGATTACAAGTAATTTTTAGATTACAACACTGAAAAATGGTGAAGAAATATGAAAAACCCCAGCTTTCTTCCTCTAACATCATCTTCTTCCTTGAGCTTCTCTCTCTAAAACTATGTGTGTAGCTGAATAATGGTGTAAGACCTTCCAATTTCATCCATCATCCGCCTATGGTATGTGAGAACTAAGTGTAATGAGTGGAGGGAGTTTGGACATTGCCACAAGCAACCACAGGCCATGACATGCCTTTCCCATGCCTTCCAGCCACTCATATTCTCTCTCCTCCCTTTCCTTTTTCTCTCACTTTGAACCTGACTTCTTGAGATTAGGAGAGCATCATGGAGTGTTGATTGTGTCAGGGTATGGTCTGGGTGGGCAAAGGGGGGCCTACAACCAAGGTAGAGCCATGTGAATAGGCTGCTGGTAGTTCTAGGTAAAACCTACCTGTAGAACGATCATGAAACCTACCAGTAGGTTTTGGCAGAGGGTGCGATAGAAGAAAACCAGTGCACTAAACCTACTAGTATGTTTTGCTCTGTCTTGGAATTTCCTTGCTTCCTTTGCGCTCCGAGCCACCCGTTAAGCCATCCCTTCTTCCCTATTGCCTTCAAGCACTTGATGGGAGGTTAAATGCATGCCCTTACCTACTTTTTACCTACAAACACACAAAAATCCATTAAATGTGAGATTAAACCTATTTTCCCCAAATTTCACCACGAAACAAGCCATGAAGAAGCAAAAGAGATATAAGATATGCAATATTATATACTCATCATTGATGGTGGAGCCTGGTTGTTGCTCTTATATTGAAATTTTCTAGTAGATTATGTAATTTATTTTTGAACTTGTAATTTGGTAAAGAGGGATATGTAATGAACTTTTTGGAGAACATTTTGATGTAAATGAATGAATGGATGAATGTTGTATGAGTTTGGAAGGTTAAGGATTGAAAATTGGAAAGATTTGGGAAAATCTGAGCTTAGGTATTGGTACCTAAACGATTAAGTACTGGTACCACACTGTCGGAGGACCCAAGTTTTGGTACCTAAACCTATAGGCACCAGTACCTGAGTTCCAATGGGCTCAAGTATTATTACCTAGATATCAAGTACCAGTATCCCGAATGATATTGGCCTTAGGTATCGGTACTTAGCAAACAATGGGCTCAAGTACTGGTACCAAGACTCATAGGTACATGTACCCAACAAATAGAGGGTCTAGGTACCGGTACCACGTTCCACGTACCAGAGGTACTGGTACCNAGACTCATAGGTACATGTACCCAACAAATAGAGGGTCTAGGTACCGGTACCACGTTCCACGTACCAAAGGTACTGGTACCAATTTCCAAAGTTTGAAATTTTAAATACAACACTGAAGGGCTTTCAATTCATGAACAATCCTCTTGGGATGTTGTTAATTGAGGATAATAAGTCTTAACTATGGGTTTTGGACCTTGGAATGGTCTTATGGTTTGTATGCGGACAGGTTATGTGTTGGGTAGTGCTCCCGTGCAAGGAAGACTGTGCCCGGATTCCATTTTGGTTACGATCCTGATTGATGGGGTGTAACGATATGGTATCGAATTATACAGTATCCATGGGTTGATGGTTGATCAATGGGTTAAGGAAAAAACCCCAAATTTTTTGGCATCACACCTCGTGCAACCTAACTATCTCACGTATATATTGTTAGTAGTATGCTCTAAGACCAATCATATAGATGATGTTTTAGGGTTGTACTAGCAACATTTATTACTTAATTAAATAAAAGGGCAAGTTTATTTATCATGTTTCTACTTTATTTCATTTTAATATACATGATATAGTCCATAGAGTATAAGTTAAGAAGATAGTTTCTCAAGGTGTTGAGAAGAGGAGACCTATACTTCTTAGTACTTAACTCTGAAATGTTCCTAGTCATAGGATTATTATTTGGGCACTAAGTAATCCGGATAGACTAGCACACACTATGTTTACTCATATTTGATATGAGGTGACTCGTCCAAGTCACTAGTGTTTGGACACTGAAGCAGGTGTATGGGTGCTTGTTAGAAAACAAGAACACTGAACGTGACAATTGACAAACGTAGGATTTTTCATATGGATTTTTACATGCCTGTTAATGTTAAAAAGTTATAGTTATGCAACTGGTCCTTAGACTTGAGACAGCATGGTTGTCATGTGCATGGACTTCTATGCTTTAACTTTCTCCAATTATTTCTGCATTACCATAAAATTCACGAACCAAGCAGTCATAAGCAATAGTAATAAATCTAACATAATCCAACCATCCTCTTTCAGCAAGAATTTGTCTACCACCTATGCTTTCAAAATCCTAAAAAATTACTAGCCTTTCAGGAATGATAGTTTTGGAGATAAAGTGAGCATCATACCAGGCCTATTGTTCAAAATTCTAAAAAATTACCTCATTGTAGATATATCCTAGTCCAAGTTGTTGCGTAGGAGCTTGAGGTTGCTAAGGTTGATCCCTTGGTGCACGACTTGAAGAACCTCTTGTTCGACGCCTTGAATCCATGTTTTTCCTGATTTCTCTACAAATACTCAGTTTCAACAGATTTCAATCAGTAGAAACCTTCAAAATGTGATGGGTAAGTGAATAATCGGAGAAGATTTGAAGAAAAATGGTCGAATGTAGCTGATTTGAGAAGAATCCTTTAGAGAAAAATCAAATTTTCAAATTTTGCTTGCAAGGGAGACTAAACTGATTAGTTTTTTGCATGGGCTAAGTATTTACATGGGTACTATTGTCCAGACGCTAGCCCCACCGTCCGAACGGTGCTCCTTGACTGGATTTTGTGATTAATTTGTAGCTACTACTAATGACTTTCTGAATTATGCCTTCTTTAAAAATAATTCCAACACTTACAAAATTTTAAATATAAATTTTAAATATTCTATAAATACTTTGCTAACCACTCTTTTTTCTTTCACAAAAAATTGGTTATATTAATTATTTATTATTTATTTACTGATTTTCCTAATTATTTTATAGTTAATTACAATTATGTATAATATTCCAAAATTATACATTAGTTGATCATACTGATTCAGAATCAGAATGTAGAGATTTGAAAAGTGAGAATAAATTTTTCAATTTTGCCGGTAAGACACTATTCATGGACCATTTGCCGGTAAAACACTACATATGCATCATTTAGGCATAGGTTATGTTTAGGGGGATAATTTGAGTATGTCATAGAAGATAAACATGCTTAGAATGTTAAAATACACATACTCTACGAATTTGAGCCTAAACATAAATAATTTCAAAAATTAGACAAAAAGGGTATCCCAGGTGATCTAAGTAGGCCGGCCAAACTTGGCCACTAGAGAAAATCAATTTTTTTGAAAATTTTTATTTAAAGTAATTTTAAAAATTTTGTTTAAAATAAAATGTCAAATTGAGGCGTTTCGGAATGAATTGTTGCAAGATTTCATCACGGGCAAAATGGTCATTTTGCACCTTTGCCCTCCACTATAAATATAGCCCCTTAGTATAAAAAATATCAGTATTTGGCCTGGAGATAGAGCAGTACACGTTCAAGAGGAAAAGTGAAGAAAAAATCCTAGGTTTTTCAAGCTTCAAGCTACCAAAACTCATTCCTAGGCCAATATTCTTGCAAGACTTCATTCTAAGAAGTTGTTCCTCTCAACAAGGGCTATATTCTCACCAATCAGTTTGGCTATAAAATAAACACAACTCTCTTGGTTTGAGAAAAACCATTTTAGGTATGATATTTTGCTAAGTTGGGAATAGATTTAAGTTTTCTTGTCTGCCTATGTGTTGATTAGATGATTTAGGTGTTTAATTGATGTTAGAAAATCATTTAGTTGGTAGTTTCTTTGAAAACTTAGTATTAGTGGTTTAAGTACTTTTGTGTTTTTTTAGTTTTTTGACAATTTATTGCTATGGTAAAGGTGTACATTACTTATGTGCTGGATTATTATATTCTAGCTTATGTTCATGTAGAGAAACTCTAGTGATTTGAAAGTTATGATTTATTACATGAGTTGGTAGTTTGTGTATTTGTAGTTTCTTTGAAAAATTGTGAAAGTAATGAATATGAAGTTTGATCATATGTTCAATAGATTGAATGGTGCTTCACATTCATGTAGATAAGGTGTTTGATGAAATGTTTCATAGAATTCACATTGATAAAAATCAGGGCATCTTGGCATATATGAATCCTTGGAACATAGTGTGAGTTGAGCACTTGGCACTATGCATTATGAAGGTGTAGATCCTGTGGTAAAACCAGGCCAATGACAGTACTCGTGGGCTGACGGAGGTGGACCGTGAAGCGAGACATGGGTAGCATAGAGTTGCATAGGTGTGTCATGCAAATTGACATTGCATAGCATTGAGGGATCACAGGGTTATAGCTTTATAAAATGTACACTTGCACATGTCACGCCTTAAAATTTGTTCCTAGCATTAGCATTTTGTCATACCAACAGTTGAGCTGACCCATTCGTGGGATATCATATTACAGATGGGGCTCCCGATACTTGAGACTTGAGGAAGTCTTAAAGGAAAGAGGGGAAAAAGACTTGAATGGATATGTGGTCTTTGGGCTTATTTTGTATGTATGGGCGTAAGCCCAAATGACTTGTATTTCAATTTGGAAAAGTAATGGATTTAGACCTTGGGTCATTTTAAAGTGTAAGGGTGTAAACTCAATTGATATGTATGATATCTCTTATGTAATGAATATTATATCTGTATGTTGAAAACAAAGGTTATATGCTTAATTTACATTGATTGTGGCCACTGAGTGAGGGTAGGTTGTGATATAATAATGTATATGAAATATTGTGCATATTAGGTGGGAAAAAGGCTTGGAAACAAAGGATGTTATGTCAAAATTTTATGGAAAATTAAAAGACTTGTTAAGTGTGTAAAACACCTTTTAAATAGGTGGGAAGGATGTCAAAAGGGGGGAGGTTTAGGAACCTTCAAGAAATAGGCTAAAAATGGAAGAAAAGTGACATGAAAAACTTAGGAAAACATGGGAAATGAATGAGAAACCAATTTATCCAACCTAATGACCTTTCATTTACTTTCCTTCTTCCTTTACACTCACTTCACGGGTTTCTGGAAATTCGGGGCATGAAAACTTGACATCATAGCCTAGGTTCGAATACCATGAGACTGTGGGGTGTTGTTGAACACGATAGGGCCGTGACATATGGTTTTAAATTATGGTGAGCATTATGTTAAGTGTAAGAACTTTGTTTGGTGTATGTTAAGACATGTTGTGGTTGTTGCTTGTCAAGTGTGAGTTGTTGACATGTATATGCTTCATGTCCTTTTAAATGTCTATATCTAGTGTGAAAAGAGGAATTAATTTTTTTCTTGGACTTGTAGACACATGCCACCAAAGAGGACTCTTGCTAGACCTGTAGTACCTAGGCGTGGTAGGCCTAGAGCAACAGAACCACCGCGGCGTGGTCGGCCTTGAGCTGCTGCTCCTGCTTAGAGCAAAGCTAAGGAGGCCATTACTCCTTCTCCTGTACCTACCCAGCAGAGGAGGTGGAGCAGACCATTGGCACCAAAGATATGGTAGCCATTTTATAGGAGTGCTTTCGAGCCGTGCAGGAGACCGGGATTGTAGGTGGTGAGACCAAGGATACCTACATAATGAAGGTATTTCCAATGATGAGACCTCCTACTTTTGCTGGACAACCTGACCCTGTAATAGCCGAGGAGTGGTTAGAGTGTATCACTAGGATCCTGGACTCACAGACGATCGTGCAGTCGCATTTGAGGATCAGGTGTGCCACCTTTTAGTTTACTGAGTTAGCTAGTCAGTGGTGGAGAATCGCTACTCACCAAATAGACAGTTTCGGGGAAGGATGGGATGCCCTTGTAGCCATGTTCAATGACCACTATTTTCCCAAAACTGCACAAATTGGGTATATGGATCAGTTCATGGCTCTCCTAGAGCGAGACATGACAGTGACTCAGTATGAATCTCGGTTTACTGCATTGCAGAGATTTGCCCCACATGTTATTCGAGAGGAACGACTGATGTCCTTTACTTTGTTAGGGGGTTAAAGACCTCCATCAGAGATAGACTGACAGGCCACATTATTAAGACCTACGATGAGGCAATGATCAGGGCCACCAAGGTTGAGAGGGAGTTGACCGACCTTAGAGGGATTAGAGAGTCCTGAACACAGAGTGGGGTAGTTATAGCTCAGGCTTCTACATCTGTCCAAGTTTACACTAGTAAGGGACCAACGAAGAGGTATAAGACTAGTGCTTCTTTACCACAGACATTGCAGCAACCTGCCCAATTTGTTGTCCCTCAACCTCCTACGTTTATTTCTTTCTAGGGGGGAGTACCTCAAAGGCCCCTTACTTGTTATTAGTGCGGACAGCCTGGCCATAGAATGACCGATTGCCACCAGAAAGATCCCAGCAAGGGCACGGAGTTGGATCGAGCCATGGATCATTTCCACCACCAGTATAGGGTCAGGGGTGGAGACCTACATAGCGTTGCTACACTTGTCACCAGACAGGCCATGTTAGGGCCCACTGTCATAAGGGGCAAACTTCACAGAGCTCGCAGAGGCCACATCACTATTAGCATATTCAGGTGCCTCTATCATAGCCATAGTTAGGCCATAGACCTCCGGCACTATATTCCCAGTCTACACCCTCTGCATAGAGTGTTAGAGCTTCTGGACAGAGGGGAGGAGGTCAGTAGGGATAAAGAGGGGGAGGTAGGTAGGGCCAAATTACTCAAGGTCGTGTTTATGCAATGGCCACACCAAAAACATCTACTTCTAGACCTTTAGTGGTTCGAGGTACATTCCTTGTGTTTAGTTCATAGGTTAGCGTATTGATAGACTCATCTGCATCTAATTCATTCATATCTACCATGCATGCCATGACATTGGGGTTGGACATAGATAGGTTAGACCCACCACTGCATGTTGACACCCCAGTTGGGGGTAGTGTGATATTGACGAGGATTTGTAGAGATTGCCCGATAAAGATAGCTGATCTTATCCTTTATTTTGACTTCATTATGCTTGACACGTCTGATTTTGATATTATTTTTGGGATAGATTGGTTGTTTGCTTTTTAGGCGAGTATAGATTGTTACAGGGGGAGAGTAACAGTGCGTACTCCTGAAGAAGATAGATTTTATTTCACGGGAGATCATAGGGATTTCTTAGTTCCACCCTTGTATGACTCGAGGAGTTGGGGAGGTCATAGTTATATGTTTGCTAGTTTGGTAGTAGATGGGGGTGGGACTATAGAGAGTGTATTACCACCTGTAGTAGATGAGTTTCCAGATGTCTTCTCGGATGACTTGACTAGTCTACCGCCGAGATGAGAGATAGAGTTCACGATAGAGCTTATCCCAGGCACTATGCCTATTTCCATTCCACCTTACTGTATGGCTCTAGCTGAGTTGAGAGAGTTGAAGGAACAGTTGAGTGATTTGCAATGTAAGGGTTTTATTCGTCCTAGTACTTCTCCGTGGGGTGCTTTGGCACTATTTACGAATAAGAAGGATAAGACATTGCATTTGTGTGTGGACTATAGGAGGAAAACCAGGGTCACTATCAAGAACAAGTACCCGTTGCCAAAGATAGATGACTTGTTTGATCAGCTGAAGGGTTCGAGATATTTCTCGAAGATTGATCTTAGATCAGGGTATCATCAGTTGAGAGTACGGGAGGAGGATGTGGCGAAGACATCTTTTCGCACTTGTTATGGCCGTTATGAGTTAGTGGTTATACCATTCGGTGTGACGAATGCCCCGACGACATTCAGGAACTTGATGCATCACATTTTTAGTCCTTAATTAAATCAGTTTATTGCGGTGTTTGTTAATGATATTTTGATTTATTCACCTTCTGAGGATGAGCATGCCTTTCACCTACAGACTATGTTATAGATTTTGAGGGAACACCATTTATTTGCTAAATTCTTGAAGTGTGAGTTTTGGCTTCAAGAGGTACAGTTTCTAGGCCTTGTGGTGTTAGGAAGTGGGGTATCTATGGATCCTTCTAAGATTGACGCTGTTATGAGTTGAGAGAGGCCGAAAAGTGTGTTTGAGATTTGTAGTTTCTTGGGATTGGTAGGGTACTACCGTCGGTTTATGGAGGGGTTTTCTCGTCTTGCCTCACCGATGACTCGTATGATGCACAAGGACATTAGATTTGAGTGGACAGATGACTGTGATCATTCATTTCAAAAGCTGAAGAAGAGGTTGACTTCAGCACCTGTCCTGATTATACCTGAGGGAGGTATTGGATATACCATTTATTGTGATACTTCACTAGAGGGATTAGGTTGTGTATTAATGCAAGAGGGTAGAGTGGTAGCCTATGGTTCTCGGCAGTTGAAGAATCATGAGTAGAACTACCCCACACATGATTTAGAGTTAGCTGCCATCATTTTTGCACTTAAGAGTTGGCGACACTACTTATATGGGGAGAGGTTCGAGGTGTTCTTAGATAACAAGAGCCTTAAATACATTTTCACGCAGAAGGACTTGAATCTTTGACATAGGAGATGGATGGAGTATATGGAGGATTATGACCTTGACCTTTAGTACTATTCTGGGAAGGCCAATATCGTAGCACATGCATTTAGTAGGAGACCGAGAAGCACTGTAGCTAGCATTGCTATTAGGGAGTGGGAGATGATGGGAGACATTGGTGAGTTTGACTTAGACTTTGTCAAGTTTGAGTGACACGCCACACTATTCAGTGTTTATGCACAACCTACACAGTTGAGCAGAGTTATTGAGGCACAGTTACAAGACATAGAGGCAGAGTAGATTCGAGCACGAGTTGCAAGTGTCGAGGGCTTTGAGGGATGGATAGTTCATTCCGACCTTAGCCTGAGGTATATGGATAAAGTCTTTGTTCCAAAGTCTCTTAGGGTTGATGTCCTTAGAGATTTCCATTATTCATGCCCAGGGGGCACTAAGATGTAGCATGATTTATTCCGCCAGTATTGGTGGACGGGGATAAAGGGGGATGTGGTGCAGTTTGTATCGAGATGTCTCACGTGCCAATAAGTTAAGGCTGAGCACCAGAGACTTGGGGGTATGTTACAACCATTACAATGGCTGAGTGGAAGTGAGATTTTGTTACCATGGATTTTGTGATGGGTCTTCCGAAGTCACCTAGAGATCACGATGTAGTTTGGGTTATTGTTAGTAGGTTGACAAAGTCTACATATTTCCTACCGATTAGAGCGACTGATTTAGTGGATGGTCTCAGTATGTTGTATATCCAAGAGATTGTGCGACTACATGGGATTCCTATTTCCATTGTTTTAGACAGAGACCCACGTTTCACTGCACGGTTTTGGCAAAGTCTTCAAACAGCCTTGGGGACTCAGCTACTGTTTAGTACTGCTTTCCACCCTTAGACTGACGACCAGTCAAAACGTACTATTTAGATACTTGAGGACATGCTTAGAGCATGTGTTATGGACTTCAAGGGTAGCTGGGAAGATCACCTTGCTTTAGTAGAGTTTTCCTACAAAAACAACTATCTGTCTAGTACTGAGATGGCACGTTTTTCAGGCGTTGCATGGTAGGCCATGTCGTTCACCGGTATGTTGGATTGAGGTAGGGGAGATAGCTAGTTGAGGGCCTGACATAGTCCGTGAGACCACAGACAAGATACTGGTGAGTACACAGTGTCTGTTATGGCACAGATCCACCAGAAGAGTTATGCAGATAGGAGGCGGCCTCTATCATTGNACCAGGGTCACTATCAAGAACAAGTACCCGTTGCCAAAGATAGATGACTTGTTTGATCAGCTGAAGGGTTCGAGATATTTCTCGAAGATTGATCTTAGATCAGGGTATCATCAGTTGAGAGTACGGGAGGAGGATGTGGCGAAGACATCTTTTCGCACTTGTTATGGCCGTTATGAGTTAGTGGTTATACCATTCGGTGTGACGAATGCCCCGACGACATTCAGGAACTTGATGCATCACATTTTTAGTCCTTAATTAAATCAGTTTATTGCNGTATCTGGGGTTCATGATGTCTTCCATGTGTCAATGTTGAGGAAGTACGAGCCTGACACTTCACATGTGCTAGATTGGATAGATCTTCGAGTGGAGGGTGATGGTTCTTATGATGAGAGGCCTGTGGAGATATTGGACTCAAGGGACCAGGTTTTGCGGGGCAAGACCATCGCTTTGGTTAAGGTTCTTTGGAACTATCATGGGGGCAAGGAGGCTACTTGGGAGCGTGAGGCTGAAGTCNGAGGGAACACCATTTATTTGCTAAATTCTTGAAGTGTGAGTTTTGGCTTCAAGAGGTGCAGTTTCTAGGCCTTGTGGTGTTAGGTAGTGGGGTATCTATGGATCCTTCTAAGATTGACGCTGTTATGAGTTGAGAGAGGCCGAAGAGTGTGTTTGAGATTTGTAGTTTCTTGGGATTGGTAGGGTACTACCGTCGGTTTATGGAGGGGTTTTCTCGTCTTACCTCACCGATGACTCGTATGATGCACAAGGACATTAGATTTGAGTGGACAGATGACTGTGATCATTCATTCCAAAAGCTGAAGAAGAGGTTGACTTCAGCACCTGCCCTGATTATACCTGAGGGAGGTATTGGATATACCATTTATTGTGATACTTCACTAAAGGGATTAGGTTGTGTTTTAATGCAGGAGGGTAGAGTGGTAGCCTATGGTTCTCGGCAGTTGAAGAATCACGAGCAGAACTACCCCACACATGATGTAGAGTTAGCTGCCATCATTTTTGCACTTAAAGAGTTGGTGACACTACTTATATGGGGAGAGGTTCGAGGTGTTCTTAGATAACAAGAGCCTTAAATACATTTTCACGCAGAAGGACTTGAATCTTTGACATAGGAGATGGATGGAGTATATGGAGGATTATGACCTTGACCTTTAGTACTATTCTGGGAAGGCCAATATCGTAGCACATGCATTTAGTAGGAGACCGAGAAGCACTGTAGCTAGCATTGCTATTAGGGAGTGGGAGATGATGGGAGACATTGGTGAGTTTGACTTAGACTTTGTCAAGTTTGAGTGACACGCCACACTATTCAGTGTTTATGCACAACCTACACAATTGAGCAGAGTTATTGAGGCACAGTTACAAGACATAGAGGCAGAGTAGATTCGAGCACGAGTTGCAAGTGTCGAGGGCTTTGAGGGATGGATAGTTCATTCCGACCTTAGCCTGAGGTATATGGATAAAGTCTTTGTTCCAAAGTCTCTTAGGGTTGATGTCCTTAGAGATTTCCATTATTCATGCCCAGGGGGCACTAAGATGTAGCATGATTTATTCCGCCAGTATTGGTGGACGGGGATAAAGGGGGATGTGGTGCAGTTTGTATCGAGATGTCTCACGTGCCAATAAGTTAAGGCTGAGCACCAGAGACTTGGGGGTATGTTACAACCATTACAATGGCTGAGTGGAAGTGAGATTTTGTTACCATGGATTTTGTGATGGGTCTTCCGAAGTCACCTAGAGATCACGATGTAGTTTGGGTTATTGTTAGTAGGTTGACAAAGTCTACATATTTCCTACCGATTAGAGCGACTGATTTAGTGGATGGTCTCAGTATGTTGTATATCCAAGAGATTGTGCGACTACATGGGATTCCTATTTCCATTGTTTTAGACAGAGACCCACGTTTCACTGCACGGTTTTGGCAAAGTCTTCAAACAGCCTTGGGGACTCAGCTACTGTTTAGTACTGCTTTCCACCCTTAGACTGACGACCAGTCAAAACGTACTATTTAGATACTTGAGGACATGCTTAGAGCATGTGTTATGGACTTCAAGGGTAGCTGGGAAGATCACCTTGCTTTAGTAGAGTTTTCCTACAAAAACAACTATCTGTCTAGTACTGAGATGGCACGTTTTTCAGGCGTTGCATGGTAGGCCATGTCGTTCACCGGTATGTTGGATTGAGGTAGGGGAGATAGCTAGTTGAGGGCCTGACATAGTCCGTGAGACCACAGACAAGATACTGGTGAGTACACAGTGTCTGTTATGGCACAGATCCACCAGAAGAGTTATGCAGATAGGAGGCGGCCTCTATCATTGGATGTTAGGGGACATTTGTTTCTCAAGGTAGCCCCACCATGGGGATTGAGGAGATTCGGGCGTAGTGGAACACTGTCACCGCGATTTATAGGAACATGTGAGATCCTTGAGAAGGTTGGTGAGGTGGCCTATAAGGTAGCATTACCGCCACAGGTATCTGGGGTTCATGATGTCTTCCATGTGTCAATGTTGAGGAAGTACGAGCCTGACACTTCACATGTGCTAGATTGGATAGATCTTCGAGTGGAGGGTGATGTTTCTTATGATGAGAGGCCTGTGGAGATATTGGACTCAAGGGACCAGGTTTTGCGGGGCAAGACCATCGCTTTGGTTAAGGTTCTTTGGAACTATCATGGGGGCAAGGAGGCTACTTGGGAGCGTGAGGCTGAAGTCGGCACTAGGTATCCAAAGTTGTTTATTCATAGAGGTACATTTCAAAATTTCAGAATGAAATTTCTTTAAGGGGGAAGGATGTAGAGATTTGAAAAGTGAGGATAAATTTTTCAGTTTTGCTGGTAGGGCACTATTCATGCACCATTTGTTGGTAAATCACTGTATATGCATTATTTAGGCATAAGTCATGTTTAGGAGGATAATTTGAGTATGTCATAGAAGAGAAACATGTTTAGAATGTTAAAATACACCTAATGTGCAAATTTGAGCCTAAAAAAATATTTTAAAAAATTAGACAAAAAAGGTATTCCGGGTGGCCTTGGTGGGACTGGCCAAACCCGGTCACTAGCGAAAATCTACTTTTTTGAAAATTTTTCAATAAAATTATTTTAAGAACTTTGGTTAAAATAAAATGTCGAATTGAGGCATTTTGGGACGAGTTGTAGTGTTACAGGGTCTCGGATTCATCAAGGGCAAAAGGGTCATTTTGCATCGTTCCTCTCCACTATAAATATAGCCCCTTACTGTAAAAAATATCAGTATTTGGCCTGAAGATAGAGCAGTACACATTCAAGAGCAAAAGTGAAGAAAATACCCTAGGTTCTTCAAGCTTCAAGCCACCGCAAATCATTCTTAGGCCAAGATTCTTGCAAGATTTCCTTCTAAGTTGTTCCTCTCAACAAAGCCTATATTCTCACCTATCGGTTCTACTATAAAGCGAACACAACTCTCTTGATTTGAGAAAAACCATTTTTATTATGATATTTTGCTAAGTTGGGAATAGATTTAAGTTTTCTTGACTTCCTATGTGTTGATTGGATGATTTAGGTGTTTCCTTGATGTTAGAAAATCATTTAGTTGGTAGTTGCTTTGAAAACTTAGAATTAGTGGTTTAAGTACTTTTGTAGTTTTTGAGTTTCCTGACAATTTGTTGCTATGGTAAAGGTGTACATTTCTTATGTGTTGGATTATTATATTCTAGCTTATATTCATGTAGAGAAACTCTGGTGGTTTANTTCATGCCCAGGGGGCACTAAGATGTAGCATGATTTATTCCGCCAGTATTGGTGGACAGGGATAAAGGGGGATGTGGTGCAGTTTGTATCGAGATGTCTCACATGCCAATATGTTAAGGCTGAGCACCAGAGACCTGGGGGTATGTTACAACCATTACCAATGGCTGAGTGGAAGTGAGATTTTGTTACCATGGATTTTGTGATGGGTCTTCCGAAGTATCCTAGAGATCACGATGTAGTTTGGGTTGTTGTTAGTAGGTTGATGAAGTCTACATATTTCCTACCGATTAGAGCGACTGATTTAGTGGATGGTCTCAGTATGTTGTATATCCAAGAGATTGTGTGCCTACATGGGATTCCTATTTCCATTGTTTTAGACAGAGACCCACGTTTCACTACACGGTTTTGGCAAAGTCTTCAAACAGCCTTGGGGACTCAGCTACTGTTTAGTACTGCTTTCCACCCTTAGACTGACGACCAGTCAAAACGTACTATTTAGATACTTGAGGACATGCTTAGAGCATGTGTTATGGACTTCAAGGGTAGCTGGGAAGATCACCTTGCTTTAGTAGAGTTTTCCTACAAAAACAACTATCTGTCTAGTACTGAGATGGCACGTTTTTCAGGCGTTGCATGGTAGGCCATGTCGTTCACCGGTATGTTGGATTGAGGTAGGGGAGATAGCTAGTTGAGGGCCTGACATAGTCCGTGAGACCACAGACAAGATACTGGTGAGTACACAGTGTCTGTTATGGCACAGATCCACCAGAAGAGTTATGCAGATAGGAGGCGGCCTCTATCATTGGATGTTAGGGGACATTTGTTTCTCAAGGTAGCCCCACCATGGGGATTGAGGAGATTCGGGCGTAGTGGAACACTGTCACCGCGATTTATAGGAACATGTGAGATCCTTGAGAAGGTTGGTGAGGTGGCCTATAAGGTAGCATTACCGCCACAGGTATCTGGGGTTCATGATGTCTTCCATGTGTCAATGTTGAGGAAGTACGAGCCTGACACTTCACATGTGCTAGATTGGATAGATCTTCGAGTGGAGGGTGATGTTTCTTATGATGAGAGGCCTGTGGAGATATTGGACTCAAGGGACCAGGTTTTGCGGGGCAAGACCATCGCTTTGGTTAAGGTTCTTTGGAACTATCATGGGGGCAAGGAGGCTACTTGGGAGCGTGAGGCTGAAGTCGGCACTAGGTATCCAAAGTTGTTTATTCATAGAGGTACATTTCAAAATTTCAGAATGAAATTTCTTTAAGGGGGAAGGATGTAGAGATTTGAAAAGTGAGGATAAATTTTTCAGTTTTGCTGGTAGGGCACTATTCATGCACCATTTGTTGGTAAATCACTGTATATGCATTATTTAGGCATAAGTCATGTTTAGGAGGATAATTTGAGTATGTCATAGAAGAGAAACATGTTTAGAATGTTAAAATACACCTAATGTGCAAATTTGAGCCTAAAAAAATATTTTAAAAAATTAGACAAAAAAGGTATTCCGGGTGGCCTTGGTGGGACTGGCCAAACCCGGTCACTAGCGAAAATCTACTTTTTTGAAAATTTTTCAATAAAATTATTTTAAGAACTTTGGTTAAAATAAAATGTCGAATTGAGGCATTTTGGGACGAGTTGTAGTGTTACAGGGTCTCGGATTCATCAAGGGCAAAAGGGTCATTTTGCATCGTTCCTCTCCACTATAAATATAGCCCCTTACTGTAAAAAATATCAGTATTTGGCCTGAAGATAGAGCAGTACACATTCAAGAGCAAAAGTGAAGAAAATACCCTAGGTTCTTCAAGCTTCAAGCCACCGCAAATCATTCTTAGGCCAAGATTCTTGCAAGATTTCCTTCTAAGTTGTTCCTCTCAACAAAGCCTATATTCTCACCTATCGGTTCTACTATAAAGCGAACACAACTCTCTTGATTTGAGAAAAACCATTTTTATTATGATATTTTGCTAAGTTGGGAATAGATTTAAGTTTTCTTGACTTCCTATGTGTTGATTGGATGATTTAGGTGTTTCCTTGATGTTAGAAAATCATTTAGTTGGTAGTTGCTTTGAAAACTTAGAATTAGTGGTTTAAGTACTTTTGTAGTTTTTGAGTTTCCTGACAATTTGTTGCTATGGTAAAGGTGTACATTTCTTATGTGTTGGATTATTATATTCTAGCTTATATTCATGTAGAGAAACTCTGGTGGTTTAAGAGTTATGATTTATTAGATGAGTTGGTAGTTTGTGTATTTGTAGTTTCTTTGAGAAATTGTGAAAGTAATGAATATGAAGCTTGATCATATGTTCAATCCATTGAATGGTGCTTCACATTCATGTAGATAAGGTGTTTGATGAAATGTTTCATAGAATTCACATTGAGAAAAATCAAGGCATCTTGGCATACATGAATCCTTGGAACATAGTGTGAGTTGTGTACTTGGTGCTATGCATTATGAGGGTGTAGATCCTATGATGAAAAACCCATAATCTGGCCAATGAAAGTACTCGTGGGCTGACGGGGGTGGACCGTGAAGCGAGACATGGGTTGCATAGAGTTGCATAGGTGTGTCATGCTTATTGACATTGCGTAGCAATGAGGGATCACGAGGTTATAGCTTTTAAAAATGTACTATAAACTCCCACATCCGTATTATCAAATATAGCAATGTAATTATGTTTTTGAAATACTAATTTAAGTAATGGAGTTTGCATGAACTAAGTAGATTGTAAGAGTAGAGATAAAAATGTTAATAGTGTAGAATCTGGTAAATATTTAGTTCAAACCTAGTTTTGATGTGTAAATATATGAAACCGTTTGCAATAGAACTTATACCAACTATGTTTGATGTAAAAATATATGTTGTATAAGTTTGGGTTGGTTTTAGAAGGGTTTGGAATGGGTTTGAAATGAAAAATAGAGAAAATAGGCAAATTTGGACAGGACCTACCAGTAGTACGCTGTCCAGTGGATCCGAACTATCAGTAGTTAATAGGTAGTAAATGTCCAGTAGATCCGAACTACCGGTAGTCAACAGGTAGTAAGTGGCTAGTGGATCCAAACTATCGGTAGCTCGATACGAACTATCGGTAGATCGTTAAAAAATTGGGATTTTCTGCTTTTAAAACCCCATTTTCACTCCATTTGCTCCCATTCTTTCACACCACTCTCACCCCACACCTCTTAGAACCCTAATAGAAACACTTAAAGAGGAAGAGAGAAAGGGAAAACAAGAGTTTTCAGGGTGATTCAAGGTCAAATCTTCTTGTCCTTCACACCAAAGCTAAGGAGAAAGGTAGGAGTTTTCTTCCATTCTTGTTCATTGATGCTAAGGCTAATATATATTTATTCTTTGACTCTAAATCTTATATAAATGCTATGAAATCATCTTTCCTTGGTCTTTTGCAAGTATTAGCATGTTTTAAACAAAGTTAGGGTTGAATATCCATGAAATCTCATTTTCTTGATATAAAACCTAGTTCGTAAAAGAGATGGACTTTCTTCTTGATTCTTCCTTTGTTCTTGACTTTGCAACTTTAGTGCTTTGTGTTGAATACCAAAATGATATTGATGATGATCTCTTGCATTTTCTTCAAGTGTTCTATTGAAATGCTACTTGTGAAATTGGGGATTTATGGAATTGTTTGTTATTTGAAGAAATTGTGGCTATTGTATCTCTTGTGTGGTTGTTGGATAAACATGGGCTACTATTGACCAGGTATCTTAGAGTGTGTAGACGCCTTCTTACTCCGTGTGGGTTTGAACTTTTCCTACCACTCGTAGTGGGGTTAGTGCCTTGTGAGGACTAAACCATTGCTCAAGGGGTATCGTGGAAAAAGGGGCAAGTATACTACTCTTTGGTTAGATACGTCACTGCCATGGTGTTGGTATACGCCCTTCCTAAAGGTTGGATATCCTTGCGAGGATTTGTGTGGGTTGTACGTGGGCCATGATATTTTCGATGGTATTCATGCGAGGTCTTACTTCATAACAGAGATATGAATACAATGGTGGGTTATCATTCATTGTACCAGAAATAGTTTCTACAAGAATTTTGGGAAGTATGAGATTCCGCAAGAATTTGGGAGAAACGGTTTATGGTGGAATGGATTATTAATCGTATATTGGTTTCACTTATGCATTAAATTATTGTTGTTGCTTAAACTTGAGATATGTTTAAATGTCCCTATTTTATTTCAAAATCCATATATGTTATTTGTGAAAGGTGACCGACCGTTTTTCTATGTTTTTCTAAACCTTGTTCGAGTTTGGGAGGAATGTTGCTACATAGCTTAGTGTTCACCCCCTACAAACTATATTTTTTAGATTGCGGTCTAGGGGAAGAGCTGAGGGTTGAGGAGCCGACACATTGGGAAGCTCCACTAGACGGGCTCATGGATTCCGAGGGGGATGTCTAGAGTTAGGTGCTGGACTAGGAAATTTCTTTTGAGATTATGTAAAGACTAATCTTTTGTCATTCCGTAGCAAGTTTAAATGTGATTCTCTTGGGGATGTAATTATCATAGTTGATCACATTCTTTTGGGATGTAATGGCCATGGTTGGCCTATTCTTTTGGGATAATATTGTGAATGTTATATTTGATGAATGAAATTTCTTTAATGATGAATTCATTTAGTTGCTCTCATGATTTGAATGGTTTATAGATTGTATTGCTGTCCAAGGTGGGTTTTGGGGCGTTACATGTATACTTGCACATGTCATGCCTTAAATTTGTTCCTAGCATTAGCATTTTGTTATACCAGCAGTTGAGCTGATCCATTCGAGGGATATCATATTACAGATGAGGCTCACCATACTTGAGACTTGAGAAAGTCTTAAAGGAAGGAGGGAAAAGGACTTGAATGGATATTTGGCCTTTGGGCATATTTTTTATGTATGGGCACAAGCCCAAATGACTTGTATTTCAATTTGGAAAAGTAATGGATTTAGACCTTGGGTCATTTTAATGTGTAAGGGGTGTAAACCAAATTGATATGTAGGATATCTCTTATGTAATGAGTATTATATGTGTATGATGAAAACAATGGATGTATGCTTAATTTACATGGATTGTGGCCACCGAGTGAGGGTGGGTTTTGATTTAATAATGTATATGAAATATTGTGAATATTAGGTGGGAAAAAGGCTTGGAAACAAAGGAGGTTATATCAAAATTTTACGAAAAATTAAAAGACTTGTTAAGTGTGTAAAACACCTTTTAAATAGGTGGGAAGGATGTCAAAAGGAGGGGGGTTTAGAAACCTTGAAGAAATAGGCTAAAAATGGAAGAAAAATGACTTGAAAAACTTTGGGAAAACATGGGAAATGAATGAGAAATCAATTTATCCAACCTAATGACCTTTCATTTATTTTTCTTCCTCCTTTACACTCACTCCTCGGGTTTGCAGAAATTCGAGGCGTGACACAGTACTTTCTGGATCAATAACACCAGTGACACGGTTAACTTCACTTATCACATATCTTCTTAACATAGGGGTAGAATAGGATGACGCCTCAAGATAATCCTTACTTTGCCCATACCTAATCCATCGAAGACGATCTGACACTCAACTTGAAATTGGTTCCGCACACTGATTATATTGCCTCAAATATTTTGTACGACCACATCTTACACAACCACCGAGATGCTTTGATCTTTGGCGTTTAGCAAATGTACTTTTTCCACACAAGGGTCTTGATTAAATTTCAAAGATTTCTAAATTTCTAACACTTATAGCTTCTTGCATGATCAATGCATGTATATCTTTAGGATGATGACATAGTAAAATTAAACTTAACCAAAATAGTTTCTCGTCCATTGTACAATTTTTTTGTACAATTTTGTTTTGAAAACCTTTTAAAGATGACTCAAAAATTTATCGACTCACTATCCGGTTCTTTAACGTTTTCCAATCATAAAGACGAACAACTTTATAGAAACACTAAAAATAATAAACACAAATATAAGTAAATCCACACATAAGTAAATTAATACCTATACCCCCCAACTTAAAGTAAACCTTGTTCGTAGTATATAAAACAGTGATAATTAGAACTGATAATAAAAACAAGTAATTTGTTGTTGTCCAATGATTAGGATATCTGGCTTTCACTCAGGAGATTTAATTTTACAAATAAATAACAACTAATTAGTAATATTATTTATAGTCAAACAACAATATACTTTTCAGAGCACATGTACTGGATCAAAAAGTTGTACAAAAGTTATATCTTGAGCAAATTCATCATAAATATGGTTTAAGCCTTTGACCGTTGACTTTAAAACATTTTCAGTTAACGGGTTTTCAATTTCAATTGTTCCATAATAAAAAATTTGCTTGACAATAGAAGGACCTGTCCATCTAGATCTTAATTTTCCTGGAAATAAATGGATTTTTGCATTATACAACAGAACTTTTTGAGAAGGTTCAAAAGATTTCTGCATGATATTTTTATCATGAAAAATTTTGGTTCTTGACTTAATAATCTTTGCATTTTCATAAGCTTTGTTTCTTAACTCCTCTAATTCATTCATTTGAAGTTTGCGAGCTATTTCAGCATTATTTATATCAAAATTCATCATTTTGATTACCCAATATGCTTGATGTTCTAATTTTACAAGCAAGTGACATGGTTTACCATAAACTAATCGATAAGGAGACATTTCTAACATAGTTATATATACAGTACGATAAGCCCAAAGTGCATTACTTAATCTTAAAAATCAATCTTTACGATATGGATTTACTATGTTTTCTAAAATATATTTTATCTCCCTATTAGCTAATTCAGCTTGTCCACTTATCTGTGGATGATATGGAGTGAATATTTTATGAGAAATTGAATATTTTCTCATAAGTTTTTCAAAAAATTTATTACAAAAATATAATCTACCATCACATATAATGGTCCGAGGAATTCTAAATCTGGATAAAATATTTTCTTTTAAAAACTTGACCACAATTCTGTGATCATTATTTCTACATGGAATTGCCTCTACCCATTTAGAGACATAATCGACTACAACCAAAATATATAGATAACCAAAGGATGGGGGAAATGAACTCATAAAATTGAAGCCCCAACAATCACAAATTTTAACAATTNAGAGATGGAAGATTAGCTATCAAATTGATTTTAGATTTATCAGCTTCGATCCATTTTTCAGATACTACATGACCGAAAACAATACCTTATGTAACCATAAAATGACATTTTTCCCAATTTAAGACAAGGTTTGTTTCTTCACATCGAATGAGTACTTTTTCAAGATTTTCCAAACATAAATGAAATGAATCATCATATACTGAAAAATCATCCATAAAAAGTTATGAGTATCGTTCAACCATATCACTGAATATACTTAGCATGCAACATTGAAAAGTACCTGAAGCATTACATAATCCAAAAAGCATCCTTTTATATGCAAAAGTACAAAAAAGACATGTAAATGTAGTTTTTTCTTGATCATCTATTACAATTTCAGTCTGATTATAACCAGAATATTCATCTAAAAAACAGTAATATGCATGATCTGCTATTCTTTCTGGTACTTGATCTAGGAAAGGCAATGGAAAGTGATCTTTTCTAGTGAGGGAATTTAGCTTTCTATAGTCAATACACACATGCCAACCTGTGACTATAAGCATAGAGACTAATTCATTTTCTTGATTTTTTATTACAGTGATACCAGACATTTTAGGGGTACAAGTGTAGAACTAACCCATTTACTATCCAATATAGGATAAATAATATTTGCATTCAATAGTTTAAATACTTCATTGCGAACTACCTCTTTCAAGTGTGGATTCAGTCTTCTTTCCATCTGACGAGATGGTTTAGCATTTTCTTCTAAATATATACAATGAGTACCTGTAAGTGGGCTTATACCTTTTATATTTGCTATTGTCCATCCAATAACATTTTGGTGATCTTTCAGTATTTTTGTTAATTCTTTTTCTTGACTTTCAAATAAATTTGATGATATGATTACGAGATGAATTTCATTTTTTTCTAAAAAAATATATTTCAAATTAGTTGGAAGTGGTTTTAGATCTGGCTTAAAAAATTTGATGTTGGATTCTATAGATTTAAGCAACAGATTTTCAAGTTTTGGATTTTCTATATTTTCAGATTCATTATCAGATACAGACTCTAATTTATATAATTCTTTTTTCAGAAAAAGCTCTTCAAAAAAACCGAGTTAATGAATCAACACAATTTATTTCATGCATTTCATCTTCTTCTCTAGGTTGTTTTGCACTGTTAAAAATATTTAATTCCAAGGTCATGTTTCCAAATGAAAGTTTTATAACTCTATTTCTACAATTTATCAACGCATTTGATGTGGCTAGGAATGGTTGACCCAAAATAACAGGTATGTGTGCAAATGCATGAAGAATTGNAATAAATTTGATGATATGATTACGAGATGAATTTCATTTTTTTCTAAAAAAATATATTTCAAATTAGTTGGAAGTGGTTTTAGATCTGGCTTAAAAAATTTGATGTTGGATTCTATAGATTTAAGCAACAGATTTTCAAGTTTTGGATTTTCTATATTTTAAGATTCATTATCAGATACAGACTCTAATTTATATAATTCTTTTTTCAGAAAAAGCTCTTCAAAAAAACTGAGTTAATGAATCAACACAATTTATTTCATGCATTTCATCTTCTTCTCTAGGTTGTTTTGCACTGTTAAAAATATTTAATTCCAAGGTCATGTTTCCAAATGAAAGTTTTATAACTCTATTTCTACAATTTATCAACGCATTTGATGTGGCTAGGAATGGTTGACCCAAAATAACAGGTATGTGTGCAAATGCATGAAGAATTGGTTGTGTATCTAAAACAATAAAATCTGTTGGGAAATAAAATTGATCAACTTGAATAATAACATCTTCCACAATCCCTCTTGGAGTTTTTATTAATCGGTCTGCTAATCGTAGTGTAACATTACTAGGTTTCAGCTCACTTAATCCTAATTGTGTATATACTGAATATGACATTAAATTACAACTTGCTACAAGGTCTAGCATAACTTGTTCAATTTGAAATTTTCCAATGATGCATGAGACTGTAGGACTTCCTGGATCTTTGTACTTAAGAAGAATGTTATGTTGTATTATAGTACTAACTTGTTCAGTTAGAAATGCTTTCTTTGGTACATTTGTTTTTCTTTTTATCCTGTAAAGATCTTTTAAAAACTTAACATATACTAGAACTCATTTAATTGCATCCAACAACGTTAATCTTAACTTATTTAAACAGTTCAAAGATTTCTACTTGATCTTTTTCAAATGAAGGCTTCTTGACCCTTTGAGGAAAAGGTAAAGGAATATGACACGGATGATCTTCCTCATTTTGTATTTTTGGTTGTTTTTCGATTGAAGGTTCATGTTCAAGTGATTCATTAACAGGAATTGATTTACGTATTTTCTTGAAAATTTTAGGTTTAATAGATTTGTCAATCACCTTACCACTCCTTAGTGTTGTGATTTCTTGATCTTGACTTGGAGACGATTCAGATAACACAAAATTAGCTTGACTCTGACTTTGTGGAGGTTTAGGTTGAGATGAAAATTTTCCTTTTTCTGTCATACTTAGAGACTGAGTTAATTTAGCTAGATGACTCTTAATATCTACAATACTCTGAGAAGTTTGAGCTTTAAAATCATTAAAAGCTAGAGTTGTTTGAGTATTAAAACTCATTTGACTTTGATTAAATTGATTCATAGTGTCCACTAGAGTTCTTTTATGTGGGGGTTGATATGGTTGATATTGTTGTTGATTTTGTGGTTATGGTGGACCTTGTGTTTGATTTGTGGGTTGTGTATTTCTTCAACTAAAATTTGGATGATTTCTCCATTTTGGATTGTAAGTTTCAGAATATGGATTTGAATAAGGCTTATTATAAGTTAGAACAACATTAGATTGTTCAATTAACACTTCTTTGAATGCTGGTATAGTTGGACATTATGCTGCAGGATGTCCTGACAACGCACAAATTTCATATATTTGATCAGTAGTAGATACAACAGACACTTGCTTAATTTTTTTCATTTCTGAGGCTTCTAGTTTTCGAGATAAATTAGCCATTTTTGCTCTCAATTCATCATCTTCTTTTAATACATGTTTTCCTCTTTTAGATATAGATGGCTTAGTTTCTAGTATATTTGAAGAAGTCGAGTCCCACATCTGTGAACTCTCAGAAATAGTATCAAAAAATTAAAAAGCTTCCTCAGGATTGTTACTCATAAATTCCCCCTGAGTAATCATTTTAACAAATTGTCGCATTGCAAGTTGAAGAGCATCATAAAAAAAAATCAACTAAAGTCCAGTTTTCAAATGCATGATGTGGACAAGCTTGGAGAAGATCTTTAAATCTTTCTCCAAATTGATAAAAAGTTTCTCCTTCTTTTACGAAAAAAATTCATTATTTGACGTCTTAATGTATTAGTATGATGCATAGGAATTTTCTTTTAAAAAAACTCAATTTGTAAAGCTTGTCAATTTGTGATAGAATTAGCTCTTAAAGTGTTAAGCCGCTATTTCGCTGTATCTTTCAAAGAAAAAGGAAAAAAATTTAATTTAACCATTTAAAAATTATCTTGCAAAGTTCCACAGATTTCTTCAAATTCTTTCATATCCACATAAGGATTTTCAGTATCTAAACCATGATACTGTGGTAATAACTGTATTGTTCCTGGCTTAATATTAAGATTTGGAACATCTATTGGAAAAGCAAAACATGATGGCACATTAGTTCCTAAAGGATGTTAATATTCTCTTAATGGTCGAACATTTTGAACTACTTCTTGTTCTCTAGGATGTTGTTCCCTAGGTACGTTTTGAGCAATACTTAATTCAAATGATTCTTGTGTAGATGAAGATGATGAAGATGAAGGAGATGACTGATTTACAGACCCTGCTGATGAATGAACATACATAAACTATTAAAAAGAAAATAAATAATTTATAAACATATAATACAAGTAAAAAACATCATTATTTTATTTAATTTTAAATTACCGTAACTCTCCGGCAACGGCGCAAAAAACTTGATTCGAACTATTTTGTGATCAAATTTATAATATACACCCAAATATAAGTGGTCGAATTGTAGTTTTCTTAGTTTAAGTCCAAGATTGATCCCATGAAGAGTTTTTAATAATTTAGAATTTAAAATAAGAATAGTGAAGTTATTGTTAAAACAGTGTAACATGAGATAGCTTGTGATGTGAGTTTAGATTAATAAGTAGTCTAAATAAATGAAATATACAAACAGATTGTTAAAAGACAATAATCTGAAAAATAACCTTTAGTTTAAGGATCTCATATGCTATATATTGGTTAAATACTAAAAATGCTAACTTATAACAATTAACTTCCACGTCACTGGAAAGTCAACCGGTGGGTTTGATGTATAAAAATTATACCGCAANATTTAAAATAAGAATAGTGAAGTTATTGTTAAAGCAGTGTAACATGAGATAGCTTGTGATGTGAGTTTAGATTAATAAGTAGTCTAAATAAATGAAATATATAAACAGATTGTTAAAAGACAATAATCTGAAAAATAACCTTTAGCTTAAGGATCTCATATGCTATATATTGGTTAAATACTAAAAATGCTAACTTACAACAATTAACTTCCACGTCACTGGAAAGTCAACCGGTGGGTTTGATGTATAAAAATTATACCGCAGCAACGTCTTAGATTAGCTGATGCTATACATGTCAACTAACTAATCCAAGTAACCCAGAAGGTCAAGCCATTCATGAGGATTGCTTGAATTAATCAATCGGCAATAGTATAGTATGTTTATGCATATTAAACCATAACTTAGCAACTTTTTAGATTGGCTGGTGGTATTATTAAACCATAACACAACAATTGGCTTTGTTATATTAAGAATCAGTTAAACAACCCTAGTAATCTTGAAGGACAAGCCATTCATGAGGATCACTTAGATTATTAATCTAACAATTGTACCATGCAACAGTAGAACATCCTCAGTGCTCCTGGAGGACTAGCCATGTCGTTGGAACGCTGTAGATATTTAACTGGCAGGTTGATGATTCACTAATGACATAATTTTGAGCTATGTAGTAACACCCAATTACGTACATCATNCATGCAACAGTAGAACATCCTCAGTGCTCCTGGAGGACTAGCCATGCCGTTGGAACACTGTAGATATTTAACTGGCAGGTTGATGATTCACTAATGACATAATTTTGAGCTATGTAGTAACACCCAATTACGTACATCATTGTATCATACATGAAGTTCATAATAATAGATAATATAGAATATTAAATATTGCTCGTTTTCATAACTGTGAGCATATTATATATATATATATAGATAGAGAGAGAGCATAATAAAACATCAGCATTTGTATAGTTTTACCAATATTATACATATGTTCACCCCTCACTGAAGGGTATCAGTAACGGACGGTANAGAATATTAAATATTGCTCGTTTTCATAACTGTGAGCATATTATATATATATATATATAGAGAGAGAGAGAGAGCATAATAAAACATCAGCATTTGTATAGTTTTACCAAATATTATACATATGTTCACCCCTCACTGAAGGGTATCAGTAACGGACGGTACTCCTTTGTTGGTTTGTGGTGGTAATCTCCAGTGTGTTCTAGTTGATTCTTGGATATATTGCACTTGCTCCCCTTGTTCTTTCAAGCTTTGATAGATTGCCCCTTGTAATTTTCAGTAGTTCCACATAGAAACCCTGAAATTTCATACAGTACACAAAANCCTTGTTCTTTCAAGCTTTGATAGATTGCCCCTTGTAATTTTCAGTAGTTCCACATAGAAACCCTAAAATTTCATACAGTATACAAAAAAAACCCTAGCTTATGCACAAACCCTAATTTATAGTTTTTAATTGATTTATCTTATATAATTATCTTATTTAACTATATTAATTGACATATTAATTAGTGCTAATCATGTAGGTTTTCTTAAATTTTATAAAAAAAATTAGAAGTCCAGTACACAACTTCTACCCGTAGGTTTTTGAACACTTCTACCGGTAGGTTTTCTTCAAACTTCAAATNCATGCCCACATAGCACCCATTTTCATGGATCACATTGAGTCAAATTCACAACCCAATTCATTCTACCCAATATCTATTCCCATTTCATCCATTTCCACAATATAGGTAATAATATAATCTTTCTATCAACATACCCATTACATACTACACCCTAAGTTGTTAAATAAACCTAAGTAGGAAGGTACCCTACCTCTTGAAGGGTAAGCCTACTTGGTAGAAGCCCTCTACACTCAAATTTTTTCCCCAAGCCCTTGATTCCACCAATCTTGGTTTTGAAACTTCAGTGAAATCCCTTGTTTTTGGTATGGTCGNTTAATAACTCTAAATTGATGTATAAAGGACCACGGATTAGTAAATGATAAAGTGTACGGAGGTTGCACATGTGAGTTGTGATCTCAGTTAAGGGGATGCTATTGACATGATGTTAGGTTGTGCGACAATCACGAGTTGTTCCGTGGGTTGATGGGTAATCAATGATTAATAAAGGACCCCCATTTTTAGNCACTCAAATTTTTTCCCCAAGCCCTTGATTCCACCAATCTTGGTTTTGAAACTTCAGTGAAATCCCTTGTTTTTGGTATGGTCGTGTAGCCCTCGACGAGGAGACCGAATTTTGTTCTTGCCCCAAGTGGATTTGGGCACCGTAGCTATGTAGATCGTAGAGAGAAGTTGGAGAAACTCTCTTTTTTCCCTCTCTTTCTCTCACGTTGGAACCGGCTGATGAATTGGGGGAGGAAATCTGATTTTCTTCCCCTATTTATAGCCGCTCAACGCTTGATCCACAACTATGACTCCCCAAAATTCGGGGGTCCTTTGTTAACCTGTTGATCACTCAATAACTCACAAAATTACCCGTGATTGTTGCCCATTCCGACATTACGTCTATCACATCCCTATAATCGAAATTACAACCCATAGGAGGATAATGTTTTCTTTAATCATTTAATCTGATCGAGGTTCAATATACTCCAATGTATCTCATTTAAGGTCCATTTGTGTCATTGGAACCCAAGAACACATAGCCCAAAAACATAACAATGCATTCTTAAAATTTTAGATTTTTGGAAAACCTTCCGGAAGGTTTTACTTACTGGAAAAGTTCCTTCAGAGATTTTTCATCGACCTTCCGGTAGGTCTTCATAACCTTCTAGAAGGTTTACCTTCTGGAAGGTTTCCCCAACCTTCCGGAAGATTTTGTTTACTGGAATCCTATCTTGAATGGCCCAACCCTCATCACCGGTACCCGCTTACACTCGGTCCCTGATGGCTAGTAATTCGGGGTCCTGCCTCTGGGACTCAATCACCCTACTCAGTATGGAAGGCGTACCCACCAAGCTCCCTAAAATGCCCTGAGCTTGATCTTTGTAGTGTAGCCCGAACTGTCCTATAGTCTCAAGCATCTCGCACTTCCAGGAAGCCACACTAGCCAAGACTCCCCTTGACTTTCGGCTGAGTGCATCAGCCACCACGTTTGCCTTACCAAGATGGTAGTGCAAATTGAAATCGTAATCCTCCAAATACTCCATCCACCAGCGTTGCCTCATGTTGAGGTCCCGCTGTGTAAAAATATACTTCAGACTTTTGTGGTCTGAAAATACCTCAAACTGTTCTCCGTATAAGAAATGATGCCAACTCTTCAAGGGAAAGACAATGGTTGTCAACTCCATTTCATGTGTGGGATAATTCCTTCATGATTCTTGAGTTACCGGGAACCATAAGCCACAACCCTCCCAGACTGCATCAAAACACAACCGAGTCCGTCCTTGGAGGCATCACAATACACGGTGTACATTTGTCCTCTCTCTGGAACAATCAAAATAGGAGTTGAAGTAAGCCTCCTCTTCAACTCTTGGAATGCCTTCTCACAAGATTCATTCCACTCAAATTTGACCTCCTTCTGGGTCAATCTCGTCATACGTGCAGCTAGTTGGGAGGGTCAATCTCCTGTAGTACCCCGCCAATCCCAAGAACTGCATTTCTCGAAGACTAACTTTGGTGTCTCTCAATTCATGATTGCCTTAACCTTCTCCGGGTCCACGGCTACACCTGAAGCCGACACTACATGTCCCAAAAATTTCACCTCTCTAAGCCAAAAATTCACACTTGCTGAACTTGGCGTACAATTGATGATCTCTCAAGGTCTAGAGAACAATCCTCAAGTGATCCTCATGCTCCTCCTCAGACTTGGAGTAGACCAAGATGTCGTCAACAAAGACTACAACAAACTGATCCAGGTAGGGTTGGAACACCGTATGCATGAGATCCATGAATGCCGTCGGAGCATTCGTCAACCCGAAGGGCATGATTGTAAACTCGAAATGCCCATACCGCGTTCGAAATGCCGTCTTAGGGATATCAGCCTCCCTGATCCTCAACTGATGGTAGCCCGTGCGGAGATCTATCTTGGAGTAGACCCGCGCTCCCTTCAGCTGATCAAACAGATCGTCAATCCTCGACAAAGGATACTTATATTTAATGGTAACCCAGTTCAATTGCCAATGATCTATACATAACCAAAGGGTCTTAGCCTTCTTCTTAGCAAATAACACTTGAGCACCCCAAGGTGAAATGCTCGGTCTAATAAATCCCTTGTCCAACAACTCCTATAATTGGACCTTGAGTTCTTGCAACTCAGCTGACGCCATTCTATGCGGAGTTATAGAAATAGGAGATGTACCTGGATGCAACTCAATGCTGAAATCTACATCCCTATAGGGAGGTAATCCCGGTAATTCATCTGAAAAGATATCCTCATACTCACACACCACCCGAGGTAGACCCAACTCCTGTCTCACCTCATTTTCTAAAGTAAGGCTCGCAAGCCAACCCATTAACTGCCCGTGCCATCGAGAATCATGCACGACTTGGGGTAAAACGTCGTGTTTTTCCCCCTGAAACTTATAACAAACACTGTCCGGTATGTAGGCAGTTACCCACTTTCGATCACAATCAATGACAACTTGATGTGCCACCAATCAATCCATTCCAAAGATCACATCAAACTCCAACATGTCCATGACCCTAAGGTCCATAGTGAATAAGACCCCCAAGATCTCTAACTCACAGTCTTGACATATTTGATCAACTCTCACAGTAGCTCAGAGGGAAGAACTTACATGCAATGGCTCTTCCAAGGTCTCAACCTCTAAGTCCAAGTCTTTCACACAAGATGCAACAATGAATGAATGTGATGCACCAGAGTGAAATAACACCCTAGCCCATAAGCGAGAGAGTAGAAATGTACCCTGGATGACCGACTGGTCCACTGGCTCAGTCTGAGGTATGATGGCATAGACACGTCCCTAGGTCCTTGATGTCCTAGCTTGTGAGCCCTGGCCTCGACCCCAACCCATGCTTTGACCTACTTGTGGAGTCCCCACACTTGAAGTAGTAGGGGCCTGAGTAGCACCCTAGAATTGGTACTGGCTTCCCTGACCCATGGTGGGGTAGGGAGGGATGTAGTGTGTTTGTGGCTACCCCACCGTTAACTGGGACTGAGACGTCCCATAACTCTGAGTTCCCTACCTCTGTGGGCAATCCCTCCTCTTATGACCCGGTTGGTGGCAATGGAAGCATGTCCTCTGACCCGCCTAATATGCAGTCCCCGGGCTTCCCCTGCCTTGGGAGGATCAGCCTTGCCCTTGACCCTGATAGCCATGGCTCTGTCCATGCGGAGGAAAAGTCATCTGCCTCTTTCTTGAGCTAGAAGAAGAGGATTGGCCTTCTTTCTTCTTGTCCTTGGCACCCAACTCTCGGATTCTTCTTGCGTCATCAATCTCTCCCTCAATGGCCATAACTGCTGTGACCATCGAATCAAAGTCTTGTAGAAGAAGACCCACAATTTTACCCCAGATGGACAATTTTAGACCATCCTCCAACTTTCTCACCTTGGCCATGTCTATGGCCACGTAATCATCGGCCAAATGGGCTAACTCGGTGAACTTATCCACATATTCCATTACCATCATCGTCCCTTGTCGCAAGTCTAAGAACTCCCGGGCCTTTGGATGTCTTGCGGTAGCCGAAAAATACTTCCCCATGAAAAGTTCCTTGAATTCTCCCCAAGTCATGGTCTCTAAGTTCTTCAAGTTCTTCACCCAATCCCACCACACTTGGGCTTTCTCCCTCCAGCTGGAAGGCAGCTAGTCTTATCTTCGTGGCACCAGAGGTGATCTCCATTGCCTCTAATATTTTGCTGACCTGCCGGAACCAATGATCGGCTACCATTGGGTCCGCCCCTCCCTTGAATACTAGGGGCTTATGTGTCTTAAAACTCTGGAGGTTATTCATTCCTCCTTGGGCCACATTTTCACCCGCANTAGGGGCTTATGTGTCTTAAAACTCTGGAGGTTATTCATTCCTCCTTGGGCCACATTTTCACCCGCATGTGCAACATTAGCAGCCGTAGCACTAGCTTGTGCAATCGTAGCAGCCGCAGCACCAATAGCCTCCACAAAGGCTTGTTAGTCAAAGGCCGGTGGTGGTTGGTTGTTGTTCTGTCTACCGCCTCGGCGTCCTCTTCCTCGATTTGCCATCTACACATATGTCAAATAGCAATCGAACACTCACATAGTATCCCAAGATAAGGAATCAAGTTTAAACTTGAAGATTTTTCTCCTTGTCTCTCTAGTAGTGTGCATACCCCATATTAGTAGACTTTTACACCATGAACTACACCGTTCATCCCTTTTTTCGAAACCCAAGGTTATGTTTTCTAACCCTTTTTTTTTCATATGCATTTGACCATGTATATATATTTCACATAGCACATATCACATAACATGTAACAATTGAACACATAACATGAATACACAATGAATTCATTGGTTTAGACGCAATGCCCATCAAGCCTTAGGTAATTCATATACCCATGCTCTGATACCAAGCTATGAAGCCCCAAAATCTGGGGGTCCTTTGTTAACCTGTTGATCACCCATCAACCCACGAAATTAACCGTGATTGTTGTCCATTCCAGCATCACGTCTATCACATCCCTGTAACCGGGATTACAACCCACAGGAGGATTGTGTTTTCTTTAATCATTTAATCCCATTGAGGTTCAATATATCCCAATGTATCTCATTTAAGGTCCATTTGTGTCATTAAAACCCAAGAACACATAGCCCAAAAGCATGGCAATGCATTCTTAAAATTTCAGATTTTTGTAAAACCTTCCGGAAGGTTTTGCTCGACCTTCCGAAAGGTTTTACTTGCTGGAAAAGTTCCTTCAGAGATTTTTCGTCGACCTTCCAAAAGGTTTTCCCAATCTTCCGGAAGATTTTACTTACTAGAATCCTATCTTGAAGAAAGATGTGTCAACCTTCTGGAAGGTATGTTAAAACCTTCCGGAAGAAGTTGCACACTGGATTCCTTATTTTTGTGAAGAATATGAAGACCTTCTAGAAGGATAGAATCAACCTTCTGGAAGGTTAAAATCTACATTCCGGAAGGTTTCACCCATTGTTCGACAATTTTTCCTTGTCTGTCCAAACCTTCTGGAATGTTTTCTCTAGACCTTCTGGAAGGTTTTATCCAGAATTTTCTGTTTCACCTATTTTTCATTTTCAAACCTTTCCACAAACATCCCAAAAATGTAAAGTATTATTTTTCACATAAGACTTGATACATACCAATTCTATTACAATTAATTATATATGATTACAAGCCCATTTACACAATTACAAGCTCAAAATGGAATTTTACAAAAGTTTTACAAAAACTTGCTTTCAAAAATCACAAACCGGCTTTTCTTAGTCGTTTAGGCCCCGAATGTGAGTCCTGCACTGGTATGAACCCCGCACCTAAAATGTTTCCCGTATAGGGTGAAGCAACGCCCAGTAGAATATTTCCTGTAGAGGCTACTCCCAAACCTAAGTGCATACGCAATGTTCACATGCAACATTTAACAACAACAATCATTCCAATCAACACTTAAGTAAGTCAAGGTTGGAATCTAACATACCATGCCATGAATTGAGATGATGCCCATTTATGCAATTTACCCGAGCCCTTCCCAGCTCCACAACATATGCAAAGCCTATGTGTATAAGACTGACTTTTGTAGCTGCGGCCATTTACCTTCTCCCATACTATGTCATGAGTGTCAAAACTGGGCTTTCCATGCCCCCGCCATTGCTGTTACATGCCTAATGATTACTTAAAACCTCCGGTTCTTTCTTGGGGTGGGTTTTTATTGACTGACACTAATNGTCATTGCTGTTACATGCCTAATGATTACTTAAAACCTTCGGGTCTTTCTTGGGGTGGGTTTTTATTGACTTACACTAATAGTCACCCAACTGACACGGAATTCATGGACTTCCACCAACGGTTCCGCGTACACCGACACACTTTATGGGCTCTTATACCAACGAAAGTGCGTATTCAAAATACCGGGCCTTTCACCCGAGGGATAGTCTTGCCCTTCTTGCTAAGCCCGACCCAATTCTTTTTCATGCAACCGTGCCACTCAGCCGGATATTCAATCCAACTCTTTCCAGCCTACCCATGATCCACCTACGTGGTATTTGATGCCAACCATGCACCCACACCCATCAAAATGCGATACTTCCGTGCATATGCAATGTAATGCACCATTGCTATTCAATGTCATGCCCACATGTAATGAATGTCATATGAGCAACTTTAACCACATGTATAAATATATCATGCAATTTATCACTAATTTCATCACAATGTCAATATATCAGTGAACATATACCAACATTTTATTCCCAATGATAATTCACAAGCATGTTATTTCCTCATATATATACCAATAACACACTTTGTTCACAAGGCATAATTTAAAACACATAGCATGCCCACATAATACCAGGTTCCATGGAATTACAAGTAATTACCACATACGAATTCCAAGCTAGGAATTTAATTTAAATTAGGTTAATTTCTTATACCTAATTTACCAAATCAATCAATTCCATCACCCCACATCCATAGGCAAGTGATATATATATCTATCACCCTACCCATTACACAAAACACCCTAGGTTGTAAAATAAACCCGAGTAAGAAGGAACCCTACCTCTTGAAGCGTAAAGAACGACCGTTTGTAGTCCCAAGAACCCACTTCTAGCTAGAATCTTCTCCTCCCAAAAATCCAGTCCTTGGAATATCGCCCAAAATCGACCTCCTTGGTATGGTTTTGTAGCCCATGTCAAGGAGAATAACTTTCCTTCTTGGCCTGAGTGGATTCGAGCACCGTGGATTTGTAGATCGTAGAAAGAAGGTAGAGGATCCAAACTCTTTCTCTCTCTTCTTCTATCGGCTAACGGCTGGACAAGAGAATGGGGAAAAATTTGATTTCTCCCCCTATTTATATTTCTCAATGCTTGGCCCACAACGCGCCACACGACCCTAATTTTCCCGGGTTTGTTTTTATCCCGAAACGATTAAATTTCGTCTCAATTTAAGTTCAAAATTTTTTTATTTTTAACTTAACTTCAATAATTTTTTAACTTTTAAAATTTTATACAAAATCTTGTTTTTGGGTCACCTCAGACTCGACTGCCTCGTAAAACAAAAAAAAAATTGACTATCTCAAAATTCAATAAAATTTCTAGGGTAACTAGATTTCGTGAGACGAATCCAACGGTGAGGTCCATTTTGTAATTCGAGATCTAAAAAAATTGAGGGTTTCAACCCATACTGTAGCGACAATTTACAATTTTTCCCTTTTTGTAAAAAGTTTAAATTTACCGAGTTTTATATTTTTCCCCCCTTAAAAGAATTTCGTCCCCAAAATTCACGCACACACACATACACGCATAACCGCATGCATATGGCACAATGAAATTATGTTTAAGATTATAAAACTTGTACCTCAATTCTCGAATAGGAAGTGATAGTTGATATGTCTAGTGTCCTCACGCTCCTACGTCGCCTCCTCCATGCCTCGGTGCTGCCACAACACCTTTAGTAACCTCACAGTCTTGCCTCGCAAAATCTACTCCTGGCTATCCATGATACGTACCAGTCCCTCCTTGAAGGTCCCATCCGCATCAACAATCATCTCACCCTAATCCACCACATGTGTCAGATCTGGAGTATACTTCTGGAGCATAGAGACATGGAGCACCGCTTGAACACCTAATAGATTTGGTGGTAACGTCAACTGGTAAGCCACTGTACCTACCTTCTCAAGTACCTCGAAGGGCCCGATAAACCTCGATGAGAGCTTCCCTCATTTTTTGAACCTGACCACTCCTCTCTTAGGCATCACCTTCAAAAAGACGTGATCTCCTACCTCAAACTCCAGAGGTCGCTGCCATCTGTCGGCATAGCTCTTCTGATAGATCTGAGCCGTAAGAAGATGCTTCCGAATCAAGTCCACCTTCTCCGAGGTGTCTCACATCAATTTCGGACCCATAAAGGGTCTTTCTCATACCTCTTTCCAACAAATCGGAGAACGACAAGGCCTTCCATAAAGTGCCTCATACGGTGCCATCTGTATGCTCGTCTGATAACTATTATTGTAGGTGAATTCCACTAAGGGTAAGTGATCTTTCCAGCTACCCTTGAGGTCTAGGATGCATGCCCGCAACATGTCCTCTAATATCTGGATGGTCCTCTCCGACTGACCGTCCGTTTGGGGATAAAATGTTGTACTCATTGTCAACTAAGTCCCCATAGCCCGTTGGAAGCTCTCCCAAAAATGGACAGTGAACCTGGGAACCCGATCTGATACTATAGATACAAGCACCCCATGGAACCTAAAAATCTCCCGTTTGTACAATCTACAGAATTCCTCCAGTCAGTAGGTCATCCGCACCGCCAAAAAGTGCGCCGACTTTGCAAGCCGGTCCACTATCACCCACACCGTGTCATGTCCCCGCGATTTCCGTGGCAAGTGGGTCACAAAATCCATGGTGATATGCTCCCACTTTCATTCAGTTACCTCCAAAGGCTGGAGCAACCTCGCTGGTCTCTGGTACTCAGCCTTAACCTGCTGACACGTGAGGCATCTACTGACAAAGTCACCAACTTGCCTCTTCATCCCACTCTAATAATATTGGCGACGAAGATCATGATAAATCTTCGTGCCACCTGGATGCACTGTAAATCGAGAGCAATGGAACTCCCAGAGGTTCTCCTCTCTCAGCTCTACAGACTTGGGAACTATAACCCTTCCTCTGTACCGAAGGCTGTCATCCGAGTGAATGACCCAACCCTCATCACTAGTACCCGCCTGCACTCGATCCCTGATGGATAATAATTCGGGGTCCTACCTCTAGGACTCAATCACCCTAATCAGTAGGGAAGGCGTAGCCACCAAGCTCCCTAAAATGCCCAAAGCCTGATCCGTATAGCATAGCCCGAATTGTCCTACGGTCTCAAGCATCTCCCACTCCCCGGGAAGCCACACTAGCCAAGACTCCCCTTGACTTTCGGCTGAGTACATCAGCCACCACGTTTGCCTTAGTAGGATGGTAGTGCAAAGTGAAATCGTAATCCTCCAAATACTCCATCCACCGGCGTTGCCTCATGTTGAGGTCCCGTTGTGTAAAAATATACTTCAGACTTTGTGGTCTGAAAATACCTCAAACTGTTCTCTATATAAGTAATGGCACCAAGTCTTGAAGGCAAAGACAATGGCCGCCAACTCTATGTCATGTGTGGGATAATTCCTCTCATGATTCTTGAGTTGCCGGGAACCATTAGCCACCACACTCCCGGACTCCATCAAAACACAACCGAGTTCGTCCTTGGAGGCATCACAGTGCACGATATACATCTGTCCAAACCTTCCGGAAGGTTTTACCTAGAATTTTCTATTTCACCTATTTTTCATTTCCAATTCATTCTAAACCTTTCCACAAACATCCGAAACATGTAAAATATTAGTTTTCACATAAGACTTGATGCATACCAGTTATATTACAATTAATTCCATATGATTACAAGCCCATTTACACAATTACATACTCAAAAAAGAATTTTACAAAAGTTTTACAAAAACTTACTTTCAAAAGCCACAAATCGGTTTTTCTTCATCGTTGAGGCCCCAAATGTAAGTCCTCCACTGGTACGAACCCTGCACCTGAAATGTTTCCCGTATAGGGTGAGCCAACGCCCAGTAGAATGTTTCCTAAAGAGGCTACTCGCCAATTTAAGTGCATATCCAATGTTCACATGCAACATTTAACAACAACAATCATTCCAACCAACACTTAAGCAAGTCAAGGTTGGAATCTAACATACCATGCCATGAATTGAGATGATGCCTATTCATGCAATTTACCCCAGCCCTTCCCAGCTCCACAGCATATACAAAGCCTATGTGTATAAGACCGGGCTTTTCTAGCTCTGGCCATTTACCTTCCCCCATACTATGCCATGAGTGTCAAAACCAGGCTTTCCATGCCCCCGCCATTGGTGTTACACGCCCAATGACTACATAAAACCTTCGAGTCTTTCTTGGAGTGGGTATTTATTGACTTACACCAAAGGTCACCCAACCGACACGGAATTTATGGACTTTCACCAACGGTTTTGCGTACACCGACACGCTTTATGGGCTCCTATACCAACAGAAGTGCGTATCCGAAATACCAGGCCTCTCACCTGAGGGATAGTCTAGCCCTTCTTGCTAATCCCAACCCAATTCTTTTTCATGCAACCATGCGACACAGCTAGATATTCAATCCAACTCTTTCGAGCCCACCCATCATCCACCTACATGGTGTTTGATGCCAACCATGCACCCACACCCCTCAAAATGTGATGTCTTCGTGCATATGCAATGTAATGGACCAATGTTATTTCAATGTCATGCCCACATGTAATGAATGTCATATGAGCAACTTTAACCACATGTATACATATATCCTGCAATTTATCACCAATTTCATCACAATGTCAATATATCAATGAACATATACCAATATTTCATTTCCAATAATAATTCACAAGCATGTTATTTCCTCATATATATACCAATAACACACGTTGTTCACAAGGCATAATTTAAAACACATAGCATGCCCTCATAATACCAAGTTTCATGGAATTACAAGTAATTACCACATACCAATTCCAAGCTAGGAATTTAATTTAAATTAGGTCAATTTCCCATACCTAATTTACCAAATCAATCAATTCCATCACCCCACATCCATAGGCAAGTGATATATATATATATATATATCTATCAACCTACCCATTACACAAAACACCCTAGGTTGTAAAATAAACCCGAGTAGGAAGGAACCCTACCTCTTGAAGTGTAAAGAACGACCGTAGGAAGTCCCAAGAACCCGCTTCTAGCTAGAATCTTCTCCTCCAAAAAATCCCATCCTTGGAATCTTGCCCAAAATCGACCTCCTTGGTATGATTTTGTAGCCCACGTCGAGGAGAACAACTTTTCTTCTTGGCCCAAGTGGATCCGAGCACCATGGAGTTATAGATCGTAGAGAGAAGGTGGAGGATCCAAACTCTTTTCCTCTCTTCTTCTATCGGCTAATGGCTGGACAAGAAAGTGGGGGAAAATCTGATTTTTCTCCCTATTTATATTTCTCAATGCTTGGCCCACAATGCGCCACACGACCCTATTTTCCCTAGGTCTGTTTTCGCCCCGAAACGATTAAATTTCGTCCCGGTTTAAGTTCAAAATATTTTTATTTTTAACTTACCTTAAATAATTTTCCAAATTTTAAAATTTTATCAAAAATCTCATTTTGGGGTCACCCGAGACTCAACAACCTCGTAAAACGCAAAAAATCCTACTATCTCAGAATTCGATAAAATTTTATAGGGTAACTAGATTTCGCGAGACGAATCCAACGGTGAAGTATGTTTCGTCATTCGAGATCTATAAAAATTGAGGTTTTCAACCTGTACTATAGTGACAATTTACTGTTTTCCCCTTCTTGTAAAAATTTTAAATTTATCGGGTTTTACAACAATACGACACATGACCCTTTTTTTTCGAATCCGTTTTAGCCTGGAAACGATTAAATTTTGTCTCGGTTCAAGTTTAAAATATTTTTATTTTAATTCGCTTTAAATTGTTTTCTAATTTTTGAAATTTTTGATAATCAACATCCTATTTTTGGGTTACCTGAGACTCGACCGCCTCGTAAAATGCAAAAATTTTAACTATCTCCGAATTCGATGAAATTTGATAGAGTAAATAGATTTCACGAGACGAATCCAACGGTGAGGTCCGTTTCGTCATCCGAGTTCTAGAAAATTTTAGGTTTACAACCCGTACTGTAGCGGCAAATTACCATTTTGCTTTTTTTCATTAAAAGTTTAAATTTACCTTGGTTTTACATTTTTCCCCCCTTAAAAGAATTTCGTCCCCGAAATTCACACACAAGTACATTCAACCACATGCCTATGCAACAGTAAAATCATACTTAAAATTGTATCTCCATTTCGAACAGGAATGGATAATTGGTATGTATAGTGTCCTCACANTATGCAACAGTAAAATCATACTTAAAATTGTATCTCCATTTCGAACAGGAATGGATAATTGGTACGTATAGTGTCCTCACGCTCCCACGTCACGTCCTCCATGCCTCGGTGCTGCCACAACACCTTCACTAGCCCCACAATCTTGCCTCGCAAAACCTGCTCTCCGGCTATCCATGATACGCACTAGTCCCTCCTCAAAGGTCCCATCCATATCAATAATCAATTCACCCTAATCCACCACGTGTCGGATCTAGAGTATACTTATGGATCATAGAGACATGGAACACCGCGTGAATACCCGATAAATTTGGCAGTAATGCCAATCTGTAAGCCATTGTACCCACCCTATCGAGTACCTCAAAGGGCCGACCTCGGTGACAACTTTCTCCATTTTCTGAACCTGACCACTCCTCTCTTAGGCATCACCATCGAAAAGACGTGATTACCCACCTCAAACTCTAGAGGTCGCCACCGTTCGTCGACGTAGCTCCTCTGTCAGCTCTAAGCTGTGAGAAGACGTTTTCGTATCAAGCCCACCTTCTCCGAGGTGTCTCTAATCAAATCTAGACCCATAGAGGGTCTTTCCCCCACCTCCGTCCAACATACCGGAGAATGAAAAGACCTCCCATAAAGTGCCTCGTAGGGTGCTATCTGTATACTCATCTGATAACTGTTGTTATAGGCGAACTCCACGTAGGGTAGGTGCTCTTCCTAGCTACCCTTGAGATCTAGGATACATGCCCGTAGCATGTCCTCTAATAACTGGATGGTCCTCTCGACTAATCGTCTGTCTGGGATGAAAAGCAGTATTCATCATCAACTGTGTCCCCATGGCTCGCTGGAAACTCTCCTAAAAATAAGCCGTCAACCTGGGATCCCGATCCAATACTATAGATACGAGCACCCCATGCAACCAGATAATTTCTCATATATATAACCTGTAGAATTCCTCCAGTGTGAAGGTCATCCGCATAGCCAAAAAGTGTGCCGACTTGGTAAGCCGGTCCACTATTACCCATGCCGCGTCATGTCCTCGTGATGTCCGTGGTAAATGAGTCACAAAATCCATCGTGACGTGCTCCCACTTCCACTACATTACCTCCAATGGTTGGAGCAATCCGACCAGTCTCTAGTGCTCAACCTTTCCGTACTGACATGTGAGACATCAGCTAACAAAATTTCCAACGTCTCTCTTCATCCCGCTCCAATAGTATTGGCGACGAAGATCATGATACATCTTTGTGCCACCTGAATGCACTGTAAAATCGGAGCAATGAAACTCCCTGAGGATCTCCTCTCTCAGATCCGTTAACTAGGGAACTATAACCCTTCTCCTATACCGAAGGCTGCTATCCAAGTGAATGGCCCAGCTCTCATCACTGGTACCCGTCTGCGCTCAGTCCTTGTCGGATAAAATCTCTGTATCCTGTCTCTGGGACTTGATCACTCTGCTCAGTAGGGAGGGCGTAGCCACCAAACTCCCCAAAATGCCCTTAGCCTAACACATGTATCGTAGCTCGAACTGTGCCACAGTCTTGAGCATCCGCCACTTTCGGGAAGCCACATTAGCTAAGATTCCCTGTGACTTCGAGCTGAGTGCATCAGCTACCACATTTGCCTTATCGGGGTGGTAATGCAAAGTGAAGTCATAATCTTCCAGGTACTCCATCCACCGGCGTTGTCTCGTGTTAAGGTCCCGCTGTGTAGAAATATACTTCAGACTTTTGTGGTCTGAAAATACCTCGAACTGCTCCCCATATAAGTAGTGGCGCCAAGTCTTCAAGGCAAAGACAATGGCCGCCAACTCCATGTCATGTATGGGATAATTCCGCTCATGATTCTTCAACTGTCGAGAACCATAAGCCACCACCCTCCCGGACTGCATCAAAACACAATCGAGTCCGTTCATGGAGGCATCACAATACACGGCGTACATTTGTCCTCTCTTTGGAACAATCAAAATAGGAGCTGAAGTAAGCCTCCTCTTCAATTCTTGGAATGCCTTCTCGCACGAATCATCCCACTGAAACTTGACCTCATTTCTGGTCAATCTCGTCATAGGTGCAGCTGGTTGGGAGAAGTTCTCAATGAACCTCCTGTAATATCCCGCCAACCCCAAAAAATTGCATATCTTGAAGACTGACTTTGGGCTCTCCCAACTCATAACTGCCTCAACCTTCTCCCGGTCAACCGACACACCCGAAGCCGACACCACGTGTCCCAAGAATTTCACCTCTGTAAGCCAAAATTCACATTTACTAAACATGTCGTACAATTGATGGTCCCTTAAGGTCTAGAGAACAATCAAGTGACCCTCATGCTCCTCCTCAGACTTGGAGTAGATTAAGATGTCGTCAACAAACACCACAATGAACTGATCTAAATAAGGTTGGAACACCCTATCCATGAGATCCATGAATGCCGCCGGGGCATTTGTCAATCTAAATAGCATCACTATGAACTCGAAATGTCTATATCGTGCCCTAAACGCCGTTTTAGGGATATCTGCCCCCCTGATTCTTAACTAATGGTAGCCCGTACGGAGATCTATCTTGGAGTAGACTCGCGCTCCACTTAGCTGGTCAAATAGATCGTCAATCCTCGACAAAGGGTACCTATTCTTAATGGTGACCCAGTTCAACTGTTGATAGTCTATATACAACGAAGGGTCTTATCCTTCTTCTTGGCAAACAACACCGGAGCGCCCCAAGGTGAAGTGCTCGGTCTAATAAAGCCCTTGTCCAACAATTCTTGTTATTGGACTTTGATTTCTTGTGACTCAGCAGACGTCATTCTATGCAGAGTCATAGAAATAGGAGATGTACCCGGATGCAACTCAATGCTGAGGTCTACATCCCTATGGGGAGGTAATCCCGGTAGTTCATCCAAAAAAATATCCTCATACTCACACAACCAAAGGTAGACCCAACTCCTGTCTCACCTCGTCCTCTAAGGTAAGGCTTGTAAGCCAACCCATCAACTGCCCATGCCATCGAGAGTCATACACGACTTGGGGTAAAGTGTCATGCTTTTCCCCCTAAAACTTAAAACAAACACCATCCAGTGTGTAAGCAGTTACCCGCTTTCGATCACAATCAATGATGACCTTATGTACTGCCATCCAGTCCATCTAATGGATGACATCAAACTCCGACATGTCCATGACCCTAAGGTCCACGATGCGTAGAATCCCCGAGATCTCTAACTCACAACCGACATATCTGATTAAAACAGATCCTAGCCCTTAGGGTGTATTTTACCCATAAGGACTCTTCTAGGGTTGCGATATCTCAAACTATTTCATGCAGAAGAACGTGAAAATGATGGTATGTGACAAGTTCAATTCAAATAACATGTGTGCCCATAAATAAGGGATAAGTGAGGTACCGTGGGCCACTGATTGATCCCTCAGCTCACTCTATGGTGCAACGTCAAAGTCCATCTCCTACATCCCCGATGTGGTCGCTAGAGAGTCCTGTTCCTGGCCTTGGCTCACATCCTGGCTCATTCGACCTGGTTGAGGAGTCTCTACACGTGCAACAGTAGGGGCTTGTGTAGCACCTTGCAGTTGGGACAGGTTTCCCTGATCCATAGTGGAATAGGGAAGAACATCGTGTGCTTGTGTGAGTCCTACTGATGATTAGGATTAAGACGTCTCGGAACTCTATGAGCCTTGCCTCAGGGGACAATTCTTCCCCACATGGCCTAGTTGTCGACAATATAAACATGTCTTTTGACCTTTTTGAAACGTCCCCTTGAATTTCTTCCCTCCTTGGGACAAATGACTTTGGGCTTGGCCTTGAAAGCCTTGGCCCTATCCTTGTGATCCCTGTGGGATGGATGTCCTTTGCTTTTTCCACGAACGTTGGTGGCTCATGGAACTTAAACTCCTTTGGATGGCTTGAGCCCCATGGCTCATGTTGGCACTTGCCTGTACTAGGTTAGCAGCCATCGTACCCATAGCCTCTAAAACAACTTGTTAGTTAAAGGTCGGTGGTGGTTAGTTATTATTCCGCCCATTGCCTCAATGTCCCCTTCTTCTACTTGCCATCTACACACATGCCAGATAGCAATAGAGCACTTATTTAGTATCCCTAAATAGGAATCAAGTATAAACTTTGAGATTTCTCTCCTTGTCTCACTAGTAGAGCGTATGCCACCCACTAGTAGACCTTTATACCTTGAACTATTATGTTCCCTTGTTTTCTGACTCCTAAGGTTATGTTTTCTAACCCTAGTATCACTTTTCTATATACATTTTGCTATGTATATCATTCACATAACATATATCACATAACATGTAACATGTAACACGTAGTATTTAAGCACATAACCATGAATGCACAATGCATGCAATGGTCTAGACCCATGCCCAATAGCCCTAGGTAAATTGTATACCTAGGCTCTTATACTAAGCTATGACGCCCCTAAAACCGGAGCCCTTTATCAACCGCTGACCACTTGTCAACCTGTGAAAGTACCCGTGATTGTAGTACCACCTAACATTACGTCGAAGCTAACCCCTTACCCGAGACTATACCCACACAACCGTGGCCCTTTACACATTAATTTATAGCCATTTTATCCCATAGGAAACCTTTGAACAAGAGGAAAGATTGCCCAAGAACTGAGGGAAAGAATTCAAAAATTTGCAATTTTGTGAGAACCTTTCGGAAGATCGAGCATACTGGAATCCTATTTTTAAGTAAGATGCGTTGACCTTCCGGAAGGTGTGTTCAACCTTCCGGAAGAAGTTACACACTAGATTTCCTCATTTTAGAAAAATGTGAAGACCTTCCAGAATGTTAGAATTGACCTTCCGGAAGGTTTCACCCACTGTTCAACAATTTTTCCTTATCTTTGTCCAAACCTTTCGGAAGGATTTGCCCAAAATTATTTGTTTCACCTATTTTTAATTTCCAATTCATTCCAAACCTTCTCACAAACATCGCAAACATGTAAAATATAGTTTTTCACATAAGACTTGATACATACAAGTTCTATTACAACGATTTCACATATTTACATGCCAAAATATATATTTTTCAAAATTTTTTTACAAAATTCACGGTCAAAGGCCACAAATCGACCTTTTCTTCATCTTGGAGGTCCCAAATGAGAGTCCCCCCCAATAAAAAATCCGCACCTGAAATGTGTTCTAATATAAGGTGAGCCATGCCCAGTAAAGTATTTCCTACCGAGGCTATTCCCCAACCTAAGTGCATATGAATGTTCATGCAACACTTAACAAGCAACAATCATTCCAAACAAGAATATGTAATTCAATGTTGGACTTTCTATCATGTCATGCCATGAAATGAAATGAGACTCACTCATGCCCTTTAACCCAAGCCCTTACCGGCTCCCACCACACAATGCAATGCCGATGCATGGAAAATCCGCCATTGATGAATTACATCCAATGATCATTTTGAAATAAAGTCATGTGGTTATAGACCAAATCATTGTTGGATGTTACACATCAAATGACTATTTTATAAAATAAGTACACTTTTCTGGAATTTTACCTCGTGGGATGTACAAACCAGGTATTTTATAAAACAAAATCCTTGTGTCTTTGTTGGGTAGGGGAGTTCTCGGAGTCGCACCACCGGTTCCGCACACTGTGACACTTTTCTAGAATTTCACCTCAAGGGAGTGTCTGAACCAGGTAGCCAAGTCTTGCTCCCGAGGGAGAGTCTAGCCCTACTTGTTATACCTGACACAAGTTTTTCATGTAACTGTGTGACTTAGTCGAATTTTCAATCCAACTTTTCCGATACTACCCATCAACCACCAAGTATGGTGTTTGATTAAACTATGCACACACCCATACCCACACCCATGTCTCATGCCCACTATTGTGATGCTTCCGTGCAAATGTAATATAATGCACCATTCCAATATCAATGTCATGCCCCATATGTAATAAATGTCATATGAGCAAATTTAACCACATATATACATGTTCCATGGCCAGTTATATCATATGCGTATAATCACCAAACTTCATCACAATGTTCATATATCAATAAACATATATCAACATTTCATATCTAACAACTATTCACAAGCATGTTATCACATAATATATGCCAATAACACACTTCATTCACCAAGGCATAATTAAAACACTTAACATGCCACAAAGCACCCATTTCCATGGATCACATTGAGTCAAATTCACAACCCAATTCAAGGTAAAATTCATTCTACCCAATTTCCATACCCATTTCATCCATTTTCACAACATATGTAATAATATAATCTTTCTATCAACATACCCATTACATACTACACTCTAAGTTGTTAAATAAACCTAAGTACGAAGGAACCCTACCTCTTGAAGGGTAAGCCTGCTTGGTAGAAGCCCTCAAGACTCAAATTTTTCCCCCAAGCCCTTGATTCCACCAAGCTTGGTTTTGAAACTTTGGTGAAATTCCTCATTTTTGGTGTGGTCGTGTAGCCCTCGATGAGAAAACCGACTTTTATTCTTGCCCCGAGTGGATTTGAGCACCGTAGCTTTGTAGATCGTAGAGAGAAGGTGGAGAAACTCTCTCTTTTCCCTCTCTTTCTCTCATGTTGGAACCGGATGATGAATAGGGGATGAAATATGATTTTCTTCCCCTAGTTATAGCCTCCCAATGCTTGGTCCACAACCCGCCACATGGCCCTTTTTTTGGGGTCCATTTTAGTCTTGAAACGGTTAAATTTTGTCTCTGTTCAAGTTCAAAATATTTTTATTTTAATTCACTTTAAATTATTTTCCAACTTCTGAAATTTTTTTTTATCAAAATTCTATTTTTGGGTCACCCGAGACTCAACCACGTCTGAAAACGTAAAAAATTCAACTATATCAGAATTCGATGAAATTTGACAGGATAACTAGATTTCGCGAGATGAATCCAATGATAAGGTCCGCTTCATCATCTGAGTTCTAAAAAATTTTAGGTTTACAACTCGTACTGTAGTGGCAAATTACCATTTTGCCTTTTTTCATAAAAAAGTTTAAATTTATCCGGGTTTTACAATTGAGCTTGTTTTAAATAATGTTTTGTTATCGATTAAATGGCTATAATCGTTGGTATATGTGTATCAGAGTTATGGGATGAAAGAGAGGTGGTGAAAGGGAAGTCTGGAACCATTATGTAGCAGAAACTTAGGAAAGAACCAATACAAACATCAAAGAACAGGTACAACGAGGTTTAGTAAGGTGATGAACTGGTACAAAGATGTTATATCGGTAAAATTTATTCTATTTTGCGATGGATGAACTAATACAAGCAAATTTGTACCGTTACAAGGACTGTCTGTGACTGTTGAATCAATTTCAAACTTTTCCCAAAGCATTCAAGTGGGTCTAGAACAATTATAACGGGTTTACTCACCTATCAACACATGATTAAATATAAGAATTCATGTGTCCTTTATTTAATGAATGGGGGATAAAAAATGTGATGTTCTGAACATGATTATGCATTTGAGCATGGGTATACATAATATAATACTCATATGCCTTGTGTCGACATATGATAGGTATAGAGGCAACGACGTTGATAGTGTCAAATTTACCTAAACATTGCTTAGGGGAATTGAACCTGGGTTTGGATTTAACCCAAGGTGAGTGTATTGAGTCATATTGTTTGAAATGTGGTTATATGTTTATTACCTATACTTATGTGAAATAGCTCGAATGTAATTTTGTAGGTTGTGAATAGGGAAATGGTGNTGGTTACATGTTTATTACCTATACTTATGTGAAATAGCTCGAATGTAATTTTGTAGGTTGTGAATTGGGAAATGGTAATTGTTTGTTACTAGTTATATTTATTTGTAAATGGCTAGGTTGAGACTTAATGGCTTAAGGATTGTGAATTGGTGTTGTATGTGGTTTCAAGTACTTGAATTGATTGTGGGTACTTACCAATATGTGGTTTTCGAGACTACTAGACATTAACAGTAGCGATATAATAGTTGTGACTGCTAGGTGTAAACGGTAGCAATGAGACTATTGAGATTTCTGGGCGTAAGTAGTAGCGATATGATTGCTGAGACTCTTAAGGCAGAAATAGGTAGAATTAACCATTATTGGATTATTGGATATTGAATATTGGTTATTTGATGTTGGGTATTAGACGNTAAGTAGTAGCGATATGATTGCTGAGACTCTTAAGGCAGAAATAGGTAGAATTAACCGTTATTGGATTATTGGATATTGAATATTGGTTATTTGATGTTGGGTATTAGACATTGGCTATTGGATGTTGGACATTTGATGTTGAATTTCATTTGTTAATGTGTATGTGAGATATGACTATATATGTTTTGGGCTTATGTGCTTTCTTTCATTATGTCTCAAATATACTCACTAAGCATGTGCTTTGCTCACCCTCCAACATTTTTTTGTTTTCAGGTTCCTAAAACTTAGGAGGTGGTCCGTTGAATAGTGTAGTTTGACATCGAGGTATTGACATCAGTTGTACACTCTAACATATGTCGTTGTACACATAGTAAAGACACTAAGGTATGGTGATGTAACACCCCAACCTTGAATATAATATATTCCATATTCTTTTTTTAAATTGAACAATATTTCAGACAAAATCCCAGTATTTTTACATATGTTCACCCATTCACGTACAAAATTACCAGTTGGTACAACAGACATAAGGTTAAAATCTCAAGCATACTTATATTTAACATTCCAAACTTACCAGCTGGAAGAGTCATGCTCATTGCCAAACTTTATATTTTACATTCCATCATTAGCACTTTTAAACAAAAAAAATACTCTAAGGTTGACTCTCCCTTGACCACCTAGACTTAGTAGTGGACTCCTATCGAGCATTGGGTTACCTGAGGAATAGGGAAACTACAATGAGTGAGCATTAGAAAGGTCAGTGAGTATATCATATAAATGTAAGAAGTAACATTACTCTTACAACAACTACGTTATAGTACTTACCTAAAAAAAAAAAAAATACAACTACGTTATAGTTCACATATAAAAAAAATGGAATCTCTAGAAACATCATCACCCATGCGTAGGCATATCAAGGTCAATTAATAATCTTGCCCCTAAGAGTATACCACAAATGCTACTAAGGCGATATCGAGTCTACCACTGAGGCCATCTCATATTTGCCACAATGGCTATAATCATAACCTCTGTACCAACACAAGTATTCATTTATCAAAGCTCATATTTCAATAATAAAAAACATTCACAAGTCAATGTAAGGTATGTGAGTTAATACACTCACCTTAAACTGATATCCACCTTAAATTCAATCCCTAGTTGGAGCTTTAGGTGGAATGGTTGATGATGTAGATATCTTTGTACCTAACACACGTGTTATCACAATTGCATTTAAATATTTCTTATGCAAGAATAGTATTCTAAATGCTCATGTGTATATATGTTTATCCTCATATTATTGGATCAGTGCATTCAAAATTTCCATCACTTAGTGTCTTCCTTTAGCGTTAGGTTCTTCCTTGTTAATCTTTACCTTTAATGCTATGTTCATATTTAAACATAATTCACATAGTCGAGGTCAAACTAACCCTTTTATGACTAGTTTTAGCCCCTTAGAATATCTTGGGAAGCCTGTAGATTGAGCAGTTAGGAAGTTGAAGATTTCCCATGGTTACATAGGAATTTATAGAGCACATTACCATTCTATCATTCCAATGGATCCTACCGGTAGAACAACAATAGAATAGATTCCTACCAGTACCACTATGGTTGTACCAAAATTATAAAAGTTAGGTTTTAAAAGTTCCTTATAATTTCCTTATGTTTTCTTATGAAAAGTTTAGAGGTTACCCAAAAGAGCTTCTCTTGCCGGAATTTCGTCAGAGTTTTCAAGTTATCCAAGCTTAATGTTTTTGAACCCACTATACCCATAACCACCCCAACTTCTTGTGTCCAGATAAAGATAACACTGTGACACCCCTAAAATCGAGGGTCATTTATTAACTGTTGACCATCCGTCAACCCACGAAAATACATTTGTTTGTCGCACAACTTGACGTCAAGTCAATAACATCCCCTAAACCGAGATTATGAACCACACGTAAAACCCCATATACATTTTATTAATTGATCCAACCGTGGTCCAAAGTGACTTGATCCGAAATGTGTACACCCAAGTGCAGGCGGTCAAGTTGTAGTAATAATATGGTGAAGTCCAGAGTCGAATCCATAGGGAACTATTATTGGTGTTTTTGAAGTAAGCAGTAACAGAGACCAAGTGACTTTGGAAATTTTGAGTGTTTGGAGTGGTGGGGTTTTCTTGATTAGAATAGAAGATTCTTTTCAAGAGTTTTCTAGACAAAATATAAGATTCTCAAAATGAAACAGCCACCCTTTAGCTCAAGGATCAGGACATGTAATAGAGTATCCATTTTGTTATGTTTGTGCTTTATAACTTAATTAACTCCCGTGACAACAACAAGTTAATTAGAAGATAAATATGGACGGTGAGAATTAAGAATATTATTCTGATGCCTTTCTAGAAGTTTACAACAATTGTCTGTGCGGAGACTTAACCCGTCTACAAACAAGCAAGTCTTTCTACAAGGCATCCAACCATGGCATTAATGATCCATTCTTTGAATAAAGCGCAATGATAGTGGGGATTGAACGGTTGTCATGAAGAGCTAGCCGGGGTACTTGCATTGAACCAACAGATTTTTCTATACAGGAGTCATCCATATCATAGATGGAGCCCTGGTTATACAAAGGACCTCGATCTTTGCTAGGTACATTCAATCACCCAATGAACAGGTGGAGTATAAACCATTAAAGCATGAAGAAGTTGCACAGACATAATTTTTGGATACTCTTTACATATTCATCCCCTCTTACTAAAGAGTGAATGAGGAACTACTCACTTTTCATGGCTTTGGCACAGCTAGAAGAGTGAGTGCTACTCATCCCTCTAAGTAGAGAAGCTACTAAGTAAGACAAACTAAACAAAGAGCTTTCCATCAATGAAGAATAAGTGAATCACTTTCCACCCTTCACGGCTTTGGTAAAGCTCTAGAAAAGTGGAAGAGTTTCACTCTTCTAAGAAAGAAGGATGCTCAAGCAATTGAAGTGAAATACATGAACAATAAAAGTAGAAGAAGGCTAGTTGACTTTTGGAGGGTTTCCACCACAAACAAAAGATGAACTACCTCTCTTGATACTTTGTAAGTAAAAGCAAGTACAACTACAAGGGGAGTCTAAGCCTCTATCATGGTTGTCACAACATGAATGTAAAGACTTAGCATAAGTAAATGAAAGACTTCAACTACAAGGGGAGTTGATGCCTCCAACTTGGTTGATATAAATGAAAAATGAAAGCATAAACATGAAATATTCAAGAACTAGATTACTAAAACACTCTTACTTTACAAGAATAAAGATTGCTCCCTCCTTTATCTCCAAGCGGAAGAATGCCTTTTAAGCTCCCAACAAGGGAGTATTTATAGGCAAGAAAAGGGGAGGGGGTAGGAGATGGGTGAGGATGAGTGAATAGTATTTGCCGCCCATGGGAGTCAACTATTCTACAGGCAGTCTGCAGGGGGACGTTTGAACGTTATCTGGCATTCGAACGTCAAGTCTGTCTTTGCTTTGAAGGCGTTCGAGTGTCAGATGACATTTGATTTCTTCCACTCAAGTGGCCTGTGGTCACTAACTTGGTCTCTGACTTAGTCACTTCCATACGCCTTGACATCATTGACTGTACACTCAGTAACTCCTTAGTCACTCAAGACAACGTTCGAACGTGGAGTGACGTTCGAACATTGTACTCAAGTGCTTCTAGTTCTTATCTTTTTGTTGACTACAACACGCTATGTCTCAGCAATTGGTCTTGGCGGGGTTTCAGATGACGTTTGAATGTCCTTGCTTTGTTCCAACCTTCTGCATTTTTGCTCCCTTTTGTGCTGGTGTTACATTCAAGTGTGATTTTTGTTGTTCTTGGGCCTTTGTTCACTTTAGGACCTGAAATGTCATTACTTAAACTCCATCAAAGCACAATTAGTCCAAAAAGGCATAGTAAAATTTGTTAACTTTATGCACGAATCACACCTCTCAACCTAAATATTGGTAGTCTTTAGTTATACAATGACAATGAATGGTAAATCTATTCCTAATGCCTTTTTCGCTAGTCATCCGGTTGTATTTAGCTTAAGCAACAAGTCGTTGAACTGCTAGGTTTACCCTAGTGGATAAGTGTTGTCTCGTGAGGGTTTTTAGTGAAGCTACCCACAAACTTCAGTCGAACAAATGTATGTGGAAGATTACTGACTAAAAAAATGAATTAGCGTCATGGTCGTTGGGACACTCAACCCTCAATCGTGACTTATTACCTACATCTCTCTTCCATTGGTACTCTCTTTATGCAAAAATTAGCACCTATCGCATTGGCATTTGAGATTCTCTTAGTAGTAGGATGGTCATACTGGAAACAAGAGTTGGTATGTCACAATCATTCCATTTTTCCACCTTCCATGGATACCTTTGATTACACAAGTCTCTCTAGGAATGCTCTCAGCAAAACAAATCGCTTCGATTATAGTGACATATCTCTCATAGGCAGCATGTGATCAGAAGATGGCCAGTCGAAAAATCTCATGCATCATCAGTATAAGAGTGAAGTTTTGAGGAAACCAGTTTTAACCTTGGCATAATCTCATGAACGAATATTGATGCAAATAAAGAGATTCTAGTTAACACACCCCACTTGTAGTAGATAATACACATATGCATCACACTTGAAATCACCTAGGGCTTTTTTGTAGGTTGTAATGGGGCTAGAGGTTAGTGGCTAATGAAATAACGTCATTGGTGATCAAAAGCTATCTTTTTATGCAGTGTTGCACACCACTTTCTAACTTTCTTGATATTTTTCCTGGGAATGGGATTTCTTTCTTTCATTTGTCCCATTTTTCACTTTCTTGACAATTCCCTGTCTCATAGTGTCTTTTCTCTTTTGGTTGCTTCCACTGATTTTCCTTATTTTGAACAGTAGCCACCATTTACTATTTTTCTTGTCTTTTTGTTTTCACATTGATTTGCAAAAGGGTGCAAGAAATTCAATAGCAAGGTATGGTAAATGTGTGCTTTTGTGGCTTTGGTCATTACACTGGCGAAAAGGAATTCATTTATTTGAGGCTCAAGCATGGCTGACTAGGGATAAACTTTTGTAAAAGAATTAGCTAAGGCTCAAAGTCGATCCAAAGATGGCCTAAGATCCTTTCTCAAGTATGTGCATATATATGTATGCAAAAGTTTCCTATGGGTTATGAAAAACAGATCACTTTAGTTGCATTAATCAAAGCAAGTTTAATGAGATTATTAAAAGAGATCAGAGGTGAAAGACCTTACTTTGAGTAATTGTTGATATCCTCTCAAAAAGCACTGTAAAGCTCAAGACTTACCTTAGTTTTCTTTGTCAACTCCACTGGTTATGTTGGGTGTTTCAAGGAATGTTAGTTATATAACGATTCCGTTTTCAAGTCTGATCACCTTGAACTTTAAGAATAACAAATACTTATGTACATTTAACAATTTAAGCATAAAGATAGCATCAATGTTCCAAAAAATTAAGGTTTTAAGTCGTGGGTGTTAAGTTAAGGTGTCAAACTGATCATGTGCTTTGTTATTTTCACAAGTAATCTTAACATCCACATGTGTTTCGTGATTAACAATAATTAGAGTGCTAACCCTATACATGCATTTTAAACAAATAAAAGTGATAAACGGAATCATTCATTGCATAAAAGATACTCGTTTACAATAATGTCAATGATGCAATTCATCCATTCAAAACATCACTTCGACTATCCACAATCATATACAAGTGCACACAATAAGCACAAAACAACAACAAGAATTATCAAGAAGAAAAACCTTGTACAATAGTACAGAAATCTCCCAAAAACTATTCAAAGAAGAATCAACAAACAACAAACAACTTCGAACAGAAATCAACTTACTCCTCCTCAATCTCCCTCAGCACCACCAGCACCACCCCTCAAAAGCCTCAAGATCTCATCATGCTTAGCTTCAATGCTAAGCATGATGTTCCACAGAGATCGTCGGGTGGTCTGGGGTATGCTTGATCTGGCTGCTCTCTCTTTGTCTCCATTTCTCTTTCTTCTTCGGCGTCCAACTCCTCTTGCACCTCATCTATTCCTTGAGGAGGGTGCACTTCTTGCCTAGCCATTGAGGCACCATTATGTTCTAAGCTTCTTTTGAATGACCCTTTATTCAGTGGTCCCATTGGCTTTTGGATGTTCATTTATGGCCTCACCCTCACTCCATTGTCGGTGCAAATTTCTGTCACAAGTGTGCCAAATGGGAGTGCACTCCTCTTTGCGTCTCACCCCTTCTTCATCTCATTCAAAACCATCGAGGGGAGGTCGATGCTATGCCCTTGCCCTAGTGCATAGAGTAATTATGCCATCTCGGGCAAAATCTCATTTTTTTTCCTATTGGCGCTAAGTTCGCCACTGCAATCAAATTAAGCATCTTGTACTTGTTAGTCAGCTCTCCTTGTTTCAAAAATTTTCTCCCTCCCCATGACAAATCAGCCTGCCCTGTCAACTCTCTTCCAACAACATTCAACACCACATTTTTCTTGGGTGGATACATTGGGTTTTCTACCCGAGGCATGTCTTTTCTTACCTCCAAAAGACATGCCTTATCCACATCGATGTGGGTGCCTCGAACATACGTTCAGATTGCGCCATTGATGATCTCGGCGTTGGAGTAGAACTCCCTCACCAAGTCAACAACGGCGTCTCCGCTGTTTCTCAAATGCCACACCCTTCCCCTCCTCTCCATCTCTTCCAACAACCCCAACTCAGCAAAATTCGCAATTACTACATCTCGTTCACAAACTACAACATGATTTTGAAAAAAGTTTTCATACCCTCAGCCTTAAGGGCACCGGGAAATCTAGTACGATCGTATCTCTTTCTTCTTTGTTTCCCTTCCCCTTCTTGAATGACTTCTTTTACGAAGTTTGGCTCTTGATTTACTGGTGGAGTGCGCATGGACGGGAGCTTAACCCTAGGCATTGTGTTGTTCTCATTTTTGAGCTTAAGAGGTGGTGAAAATTTTTGGTTATCCGGTGAAAATTGGGGATTTTTGATGTGGAAAAGCTTTTGGGTGGCTGATTTGTGGTGGAAATGAGGAATAAGTGGAGTATTAAGGGTTGGGGAGTGAAAAGGGACCCTAGGGTTTAGAGGACTTTTGAGTTTTTTTGGAAATTTTGAACTGAGGAAGACGACCTAGGTATTTATAGTCTGAGGAATAACATTCGAACGTTATTTACGTTCGAAATTTGTATGAAGGATTTTAAAATATCGTTCGAACATTAATGTCGTTCGAACGTTGTGAACTCCCAGTACTTTTGAGTTTTGTTAGAGACCAAAGTACTGTAAGTTTTTGTCGTTCGAACGTGTGATTGGCGTTCGAATGTTATTATCGTTTGAATGGGATATTGGCGTTCAAACGAGATGAGCTCCCAGTACTTTTGTTTCCATCAGAGACTTCATTAGAGGCTGAGTACTGTAAGTAGTCTACGTTCAAACGTCACTTGGCATTCGAACGTTGAATCAAAACTCAAAAAAATTTCAAAATTTTTTTTTTTTCTGCACTTATTTTATGCAAAACAAAAGAGGGCAAAATATTCAAATTTGAACCAAAAGTTCATGGCGTCTTGGGACAGATCCCTACCCACGCTTCAGGTTGGTATTTTGGGACGTTCCTTACTCAGCCCATGTTTTCATTTCAGTCAAAAGAGTTTGTACAAAATAAAAGAATTTTATTTATTTTTTTTTTTTACAAAAATTCGGACCCTTGGCTTGCATCCCAACTATTCTAATCTAAGTCTTCATCTGTCCCCGTTCCATCTGAACAACTAGTAACTCTCCCAATTTCCTGTCTCACAAATCGGTTAAGCAATGTACCGGAATAGGATGGCATGTCAGGATAATCCTTACTCTGCCTATTCACTATCCAGTCTAATCAATCGAGCGCTCGACCATAAATTGGTTTAGAACACTGATTATATCTCTTCTCCTGAAAATATCTACCACACTATTTACAGGCACCAAGTCTTTTGGCACAGCGGCATTTGGCATAGGTGCTTCAGCCACACAGGGGTTTTTCTTGTTGTTCCCGGATCTCATTCTGTCTTACCAATCTTGCTTGTCTCATGATCACAATGTGCACTTCAGAAGAAAATGTGCGTAGAACTCCTAAACTAAACCAAAAAAATTTAACATCCATGCTTTTTATACTATTAAGACTCACTATCTGGTTCTTTAACGTCTGCCAGTCACAAAGGCGATTAGAGATGACCCACAAACATAATCAAAATATAAAACATGGTAAAACTAGGGTGCACAATCTGCTCAAGAACAACAACAACAACATAAATTTTAAAAAATTTCTAACTGGCTCAGGATCACATAAATTGTAGTTCTCTCCCCCCAACCTAAACTGAACATTGTCTCCAATGTTTCGAATTTACCAATCAGGTGAGCTTTGAATGGTAGATATCTGGTTCATTAGCCGAAACCTACAAGAAAAATACACAAATCAACCATCTCGTTGCAGATCTGGGTTAGGGTGATAACCCTTGATTCTGAGTGCAGACAGAAGAAGCATAGCCATGTACAAATAAAGTAAACATATGTAGATTATGAGACAAAGGATGGGATCTTCTGGTAGTATGGTCATGGTGTTGTTGGGTCCAGAGTATTGTAACAGCGGAAAAGAAGAAGAAAACCAGAAGAAGAAGAAGAAAGAAAAGAAAAGAAAGGGGAAAGGCGCCGAGGTGCGTGGAAATGGAGTAAAACGGGGTGGGGCCTTATAAAGGCGGTGGTGTGGTTTGGGTTGGACCGGGTTCTCCCTGACCTGACCCTTTTTTGTATCGACATGCGCTTTTCTGGAAGCATTGTTTGGGATCCATTAAAAGAATGGTCTCCACATTTTTGACAAAGTCCTCCACAAAGGGTTTCAATCTCTGACCATTGACGATAAAGTTATTACCATTTGATGGGTTCTCCACTTCCAGTGCCCCATGTTCAAACATTTTTTTGACAATGTAAGGTTCAGTCCATCTTGATTTCAACTTTCCAGGAAAAAGGCGGAGTCTTGAATTGAAAAGTAGAACTTTTTGATCTGGTTCAAAAGACTTTCGCACTATGTTCTTATCATGAAAAATTTTCATCCTGGATTTTGCAATCTTTGTATTTTCATATGCTTCATTTCTTAATTCCTCCAATTCTTTAATCTGAAGTTTTCTTGCTAGTCTAGCTTTGTCCATGTCAAAGTTCATTGCCTTAATAGCCCAGTATGCCCTATGTTCCAATTCTACAAGTAGGTGACAAGGCTTTCCATAAACTAGTCGGTAAGGAGACATGCCCAAAATTTTTTTAAAAGAAGTACGATACGCCAGAGTGCATCAATTAGTCTTGACGACTAATTTTTGCGGTCTGGATTTACCATTTTTTCTAAAATTAATTTGATCTCCCGATTAGCTAATTCAGCTTGTCCACTAGTTTGTGGATGATATGGAGTTACAATTTTGTGAAAAATCAAGTATTTTTTCATCAGATTCCATAATGGTCGATTACAAAAATGTGCACCTCCGTCACTTATGATGGATTTTGGGATTCCAAATCGGGATAACATATTTTCTTTTAAAACCCTGATCACTATTTGATGATTATTATTCCGACTTGAAATTGCCTCAACCCATTTGGATACATAGTCTACGGCTACCAAAATGTATAGATAGCCAAATGAAGGGGAAAATGGTCCCATAAAATCAATGCCCCAACAGTAAAAAACTTTAATTATCAGAATGGGGTTTACAGGGATCATGTTTCTCTTTGAAATATTTCCCAACCTTTGACATCTATCGCAAGTTGAACAAAAAACATGGACATCTTTGAAAAGTGTGGGCCAGTAAAATCCACACTGCAGGATTTTCGCAGCGGTTTTTCTGGATGAAAAATGGCCACCACATGTTTCGGAATGACAAAATGCTATTACCTGTTTGCTTTCTTGAGCGGGGATGCAATGTCTTATGATTTGATCCTTACAATACTTAAATATGTATGGATCTTCCCAAAAGAAATTGCGAACCTCTCTCAAAATTTTCTTTTTGTCTGTGGGAGAAAAAGACGGATGGAGTGTTCCACTAGAAAGCAAATTAGGAATATTAGAGTACTAGGGGGGTCTCATCAATTATGAACAGTTGTTGATCGGGGAATTTTTCATTGATTGGCATTCCATCCTCATGAAATTCGTAAGTTAACTTGGAAAGATGGTCTGCTACCACATTCTCAACACCCTTTTTGTCTTTAATGACCAAGTCAAACTCTTGAAGTAAGAGTATCCCTCACAAGAGCCTAGGTTTAGCATCCTTCTTTGTGAGCAAAAATTTTAATGCTGCATGGTCAGTGAACACAGTAACCGAAGAACCAACAAGATAAGAACAAAATTTTTCCAAAGCAAAGACTACGACAAGCAATTCTTTTTCAGTTGTCGAATAGTTCATTTGAGCATCATTCAAAGTTTTACTTGCACAATAAATCATATGTGGTTCCTTATCTTTTCGTTGACCCAACACAACACCTACAACATAGTCACTTGCATCACACATTAGCTCAAAAGTTAAAGTCCAGTCAGGGGATTGCATTATTGGGGTAGAAATTAACATGCCTTTATGCTTGTCAAAATCTTTTTGGCACATTTCACTCCAATCAAAGATTATGTCCTGACTTAGGAGATGACACGTGGGTTTAGCTATGGTACTGAAATCTTTTATGAATCTCTTGTAAAACCCTGCATGTCCCAAAAATGATCGGACATCCTTTAAGTCTTGGAAGCAGGCAAATTCCCAATCAAATCTATTTTGGCCTTGTCAACTTTCAAGCCCTCAGACGACACAATGTGACCTAAGATAATGCCTTATGTTACCATGAAATGACATTTCTCCCAATTGAGCACCAGATTTGCTTCTTAACATTTTACTAATACATTTTCTAGGTTGGCTAGACACAAATCAAATGAGTCACCATACATAGATAAGTCATCCATGAACACTTCAAAAAATTTCTCGGCCATGTCACTGAACAGACTCAACATGCATCTTTGGAATGTTGTAGGAGCATTACAAAGTCCGAATGACAGCCTTTTGAATGCAAAGGTGCCAAAGGGGCATGTGAATGTGATTTTCTCTTGCTCATTGAGTGTTATCTCAATTTGATTGTATCCGGAATAGCCATCCAGGAAATAGTAAAATTCATGCCCTGCGATTCTCTATAGAACCTGGTCAAGAAAGGGAAGAGGGAAATGGTCTTTTCTGGTTACCAAATTGAGTTTTTGGTAATCGATACACATCCGCCATCCTGTGAGGACTCTAGTTGGTACCAGTTCATTTGCATCATTTTTAACCACTGTGACTCTAGACTTTTTAGGCACTACTTTGGTTGGACTAACCCATTTGCTATCGGAGATGGGGAAGATTATCTTGGCATATAAGAGCTTCCAAACCTCTGCCTTTACTACNATGCCTTATGTTACCATGAAATGACATTTCTCCCAATTGAGCACCAGATTTGCTTCTTAACATTTTACTAATACATTTTCTAGGTTGGCTAGACACAAATCAAATGAGTCACCATACATAGATAAGTCATCCATGAACACTTCAAAAAATTTCTCGGCCATGTCACTGAACAGACTCAACATGCATCTTTGGAATGTTGTAGGAGCATTACAAAGTCCGAATGACAGCCTTTTGAATGCAAAGGTGCCAAAGGGGCATGTGAATGTGATTTTCTCTTGCTCATTGAGTGTTATCTCAATTTGATTGTATCCGGAATAGCCATCCAGGAAATAGTAAAATTCATGCCCTGCGATTCTCTATAGAACCTGGTCAAGAAAGGGAAGAGGGAAATGGTCTTTTCTGGTTACCAAATTGAGTTTTTGGTAATCGATACACATCCGCCATCCTGTGAGGACTCTAGTTGGTACCAGTTCATTTGCATCATTTTTAACCACTGTGACTCTAGACTTTTTAGGCACTACTTTGGTTGGACTAACCCATTTGCTATCGGAGATGGGGAAGATTATCTTGGCATATAAGAGCTTCCAAACCTCTGCCTTTACTACTTCTTTCATGTAAGGGTTCAGTCATCGCTGCATTTGACGAGATGGTTTTGAGTCCTCTTTAAGGTATATAGCATGATTGTAGATTAACGGGCTTATACCTTTCAAGTCAGCGATGGTCCTCCCAATGATGCTTTTATGGCCTTTAAGAACTTTAATCAGTTTAGACTCTTGCAAGTCTATGAGCTTAGACAAAATTTCCACAGGGAACAACTCGTCCTTTCCTAGCAATGCATATTTGAGGTCAGATGGGAGAGGTTTCAATTCAGGCTTTGGTGACTTATCACTTGATGAGAATGGCTTTGTGCCACTTGGTGATAGTTCCTCGAATTTGGGGCCCCATGTATTAACAACATGAATTGGGCAATTCTTTGGATCATCATCCATGGTTTCAGATGTGATGGATTATGACAAAGAAAGTTCAGTGGAATTTTCACAGTTTGTGTTGTTGAGATGGTCCTAGACAAAAGACTCAATGAAATTTATTTCTCTTTCTTCTCTGTCCTCTTCTGGGTGTTTGGCAACATTGAAAATATTCAGCTCAAGTGTCATATTTCCAAAGGTTAATTTCATGACCCCATTCCTGCAATTGATTAGTGCATTTGAAGTTGGTAGGAAGGGTCGACCAAGAATAACAGGAATTGGATTATCTGAATATTGTGTTGGCTGAACAAGTACATCTTCAACAATACCCCTAGGACTTTTGACAGACCTGTCTACCAACTGAAGTGTGACACTTGTGGGTTTGAGTTCCTCTAGACCCAACTATTGGTAAATAGAGAATGGGAGCAAATTGACACTTGCACCAAGGTCTAACAGTGCTTGTTTGATTCTAAAATTTTGAATGACACATGACATAGTTTGACACCCTGGATCTTTGTATTTTGGAGGGGTTTTGTGTTGAAGCAATGCGCTGGCATGTTCTGTCAAGAATGCTCTTTTTTGAACATTCTGGCTTCTATTGACTGTGCACAAGTCTTTCAGAAACTTGGTATAAGATGGAACCTATTTGATTGCATCCAGAAGTGGNCTATTGACTGTGCACAAGTCTTTCAGAAACTTGGTATAAGATGGAACCTATTTGATTGCATCCAGAAGTGGGATGTTGATTTTTACATGCTTAAAGAGCTCATAAATTTTTGGCTGATTATTCAACTTCTATGCAGTTTTGAGTCTATGAGGAAAAGGAGTAGGAATAGAACACGAGTGTTCTTCTTCCTGTGATGGTTCTGGTTCTTGTTCAATCATGGGCTCGGGTTCCTCTTCTCTCACAAGTTCAGGCTCATTTGATTCAGGCTCGATTAGTGAGTTGACTGGGATGGATTTTGGCTTTGGAATTAGCTTGTGTCGGATGGTCTTGTCAATCACCTTGCCACTTCTTAGTGTAGTGACAACTTGGGCTTGACCTTGTGGATTTTTCATGGATGAAGGATTTCTCACCTGAAATTGGCCTTGTGGTGGTTTTGGTTGGGCAGGAAACTTGCCCTTTTCATGTGGGGTCAAAGATTGGGTCTACTTTTGGATGTGACTTTTAAGATCCTCGAAAGATTGAGTGGTCTGGGTTTTGAAATCAGTGAAAGCCTAAGTGGAACTATGGTTGTAGTTCATTTGGCTTTGCATGAATTGGTTCAGTGTGTCCTCAAGGTTCCTCTTTTATGGTGGTTGGTATGGTTGGTATGTGGGAGGTCCTTGAGGTGGTGGGTGTCAACCTTGTTGGTTCATTGGAGTTGGTTGTGTGTTCCTCCAACTGAAGTTTGGGTGGTTCCGCCACCCTAGATTGTATGTTTTAGAGTATGTGTTGGAGTAAGGCTTGTTGAAATTAGAGACAACATTTGTTTTTTCGAACAAAACCTCTTTGAATGTGGGAATTGAGGGACACTCCCCAGTAGGGCGTCCTGTTAGCGCACAGATCCCACACACTTGTTCTGTGGGAGAGCTAACATCAAATTTATGAACTTTTTTNTGATTGTATCCTGAATACCCATCCAGGAAACAGTAATATTCATGGCCTACAATTCTCTCTAGAACTTGATCAAGAAAGGGAAGAGAAAAGTGGTCTTTTCTAGTCACCAAATTGAATTTTCGAATTTTCGATAGTCAATACAAATCCACCATCCTGTGACAACTCGAANAAAAGTGGTCTTTTCTAGTCACCAAATTGAATTTTCGAATTTTCGATAGTCAATACAAATCCACCATCCTGTGACAACTCGAATGGGTACTAGTTCATTTGCATCATTTTTTACAACTGTGACTCCAGACTTTTTAGGCACAACTTGGGTTGGACTAACCCATTTACTATCGGAGATGGAGATGGGGAAGATTATCCCGNACTTGGGTTGGACTAACCCATTTACTATCGGAGATGGGGAAGATTATCCCGGTATCTAAGAGCTTTAGCACCTCTGCCTTTACAAATTTCTTAATGTGAGGATTTAGTTGTCACTGCATTTGATGATATTATTTTGAGTTCTCTTCAAGGTATATGGCATGATTGCAGATTAATGGGCTTATACCTTTTAAGTCAGCGATGGTCCACCCAACGGTGCTTTGTGGTTTTTAAGAACTTCAATTAGTTTAGACTCTTGCAAGTCTGAAAGCTTAGATGATATTACCACAAGGTATGACTCATCCTCTCCCACGAATGCATATTTGAGGTTAGATGGGAGAGGTTTCAATTCAAGCTTTAGTAGCTTATCACTTGATGAGAGTGACTTTGTGCCACTTGGTAAAAGTTCCTCGAATTTGGGGGCCCATGTATTAACAGCATGATTTGGGCAATTCTTTGGATCATCATCTATTATTTCAGATGTGATGGACTCTGAGAAAGAAAGTTCAGTGGAATTTTCATAGAATGCTTTATTCAGATGGTCCTGGACCAAAGACTCAATGGAATTTATTTCTCTTTCTTCTTTCTCCTCTCCTGGGTGTTTGGCAACATTGAAAATATTCAACTCAAGAGTCATATTTCTGAAGGTTAATTTCACGACCACATTCTTGTAATTGATTAGTGCATTTGAAGTTGCTAGGAAGGGTCGACCAAGAATAATGGGAATTGGATTCTCTGAATGCTTTGCTGGCTGAGTATCTAGGATGATGAATTCAACAGGGAATACAAAGTTGTCCACTTGGACAAGTACATCTTCAATAATAACCCTAGGAATTTTGACAGATCTGTCTGCCAACTGAAGTGTGACACTTTTAGGTTTGAGTTCTTTCAGACCCAATTGCTGGTAAACAGAGAATGGGAGCAAATTGACACTTGCTCCAAGGTCTAGTAGTGCTTGTTCAATTCTAAAATTTCCAATGACACACGACACAGTCAAACACCCTGGATCTTCGTATTTTGGAGGGATTTTATGTTGAAGCAAGACACTGGCATGTTTTGTCAGGAATGCTCTTTTTTAACATTCTAGATTCTCTTGACTGTGCACAAATATTTCAGAAACTTGGCATAAGATGGAACCTGTTTGATTGCATCCAAAAGTGGGATATTGATTTTTACTTGCGTGAAGAGCTCGTAAATTTTTGGCTGATTATTCAACTTTTGTGCAANCTAGATTCTCTTGACTGTGCACAAATATTTCAGAAACTTGGCATAAGATGGAACCTGTTTGATTGCATCCAAAAGTGGGATGTTGATTTTTACTTGCGTGAAGAGCTCGTAAATTTTTGGCTAATTATTCAACTTTTGTGCAGTTTTAAGTCTATGAGGAAAAGGAGCAGGAATAGAACACTTGGGTTCTTTTTCCTTTGATGGCTTTGGTTCTTGTTCAATCATGGGCTCGGGTTCCTCTTCTCTCATAAGTTCAGGCTCAGTTGGTTCAGGCTTGATTGGTGAGTTGACTGGGATGGATTTTNCTCTTCTTCCTGTGATGGTTTTGGTTCTTGTTCAATCATGGGCTCGGGTTCCTCTTCTCTGACAAGTTCAGGCTCATTTGATTCAGGCTCGATTGGTGAGTTGACTGGGATGAATTTTGGCTTTGGAATTAGCTTGTCTCGGATGGTCTTGTCAATCACCTTGCCACTTCTTAGTGTAGTGACAACTTGGGCTTGACCTTGTAGATTTTCCATGGATGAAGGATTTTCCACCTGAAATTGGCCTTGTGGTAGTTTTCGTTGGGCAGGAAACTTNCTTCTTAGTGTAGTGACAACTTGGGCTTGACCTTGTGGATTTTCCATGGATGAAGGATTTTCCACCTGAAATTGGCCTTGTGGTGGTTTTCGTTGGGCAGGAAACTTGCCCTTTTCATGTGTGGTCATGGTNTGACCTTGTAGATTTTCCATGGATGAAGGATTTTCCACCTGAAATTGGCCTTGTGGTAGTTTTCGTTGGGCAGGAAACTTGCCCTTTTCATGTGTGGTCATGGATTGTGTCAACTTTTGGATGTGACTTTTAATATCCTCGAAAGATTGAATGGTCTGGGTTTTGAAATCAGTGAAAGCCTGAGTGGAAATATGGTTATAGTTCATTTGGCTTTGCATGAATTGGTTCAGTGTGTCCTCAAGGTTCCTCTTTTATGGTGGTTGATATGCGGCAGGTCCTTGAGGTGGTGGATGTGCACCTTGTTGGTTCATTGGAGGTGGTTGTGTGTTCCTCCAACTGAAGAATGGGTTGTTCCACTACCCTGGATTGTATGTTTCAGAGTATAGGTTGGAGTAAGGCTTGTTGAAATTAGAGACAACATTTGTTTGTTCCAACAAAACCTCTTTGAATGCGGGAATTGTGGGACACTCCCCAATAGGGTGTCCTGTTAGCGCACAGATCCCACACACTTGTTCTGTGGGAGAGGTAACATCAACTTGATGAACTTTTTTCATCTCTAAAGCTTCAANAGCTTAAAGCTTTCGAGATAGGGTGGACATTTTTGCTCTAAGGTCATCATCATCTTTCAAGACATACTTACCCCCTTGGGAAGTAGATGGTTTGGCTTCAATAGTTGTGGGAGAGGCGGAGTACCATATCTGAGAACTGTCATATATGGTATCAAAGAAATCGAATGCCTCCTTCGGACTTTTTCCCATAAACTCTCCTTGAGCCATCATTTCGACAAACTAACGNTACCATATCTGAGAACTGTCATATATGGTATCAAAGAAATCGAATGCCTCCTTCGGACTTTTTCCCATAAACTCTCCNGAGTCCCACATCTGAGAACTATCAGATATGGTATCAAAGAAATCGAACGCCTCCTCCAAACTTTTTCCTATAAACTCTCCTTGAGCCATCATTTCGATAAACTGACGTAGTCTACTGGGCAGGGAGTTATAGAAAAATCCTACCAAGGTCCAATTCTCAAAAGCATGGTGCGGGCAAGACTGGAGTAGATCCTTGAATCTCTCCCAACTTTGGTTAAAGATTTCTCTTTCTTTGACCGAAAAATTCATGATTTGCCTTTTCAATACATTAGTGCGGTGCAGAGGAAAAAACTTTCTGAAAAATTCATTTTGTAATGCCCGCCAGTCAGGTATTGAAAGAGCTTTTAAAGAATTTAGCCATTGTTTAGCTTTATCCCTTAGGGCAAAAGGGAAAAGTTTCATCTTGGCCAGTTTGTAATTGTCTTGAAAAGTTCCACATACTTCCTCAAAATCTTTTATATGCATATATGGGTTTTTTGTTTCGAGTCCACGAAATTGAGGAAATACTTGAACTATCCCTGTCTTTATAGTAAAGGGGGGTGAATCTTCAGGAAATAAAAATCAAGAGGGGGCACTATTCCTTGTGGGATTCAAGTAATCCCTCAGAGTTTGAATGTTAGGTACTTCCCCTTCCCTTACAGGAATTTCCTCTTGTCTTTCACCATTTGCCATTTTACTTTCACAAGACTCTGCTACTAATCTATGTGAAAGTGGTTCAAATTGATTCACAGATCTAAAAGATTCAGCAGGCAAATTTTGATAGTGAAGGACGTTTTCAGACATAAAAGTAATTAACACAACTTAATATACAGTAAAGCAAAGTTATACACAAAAATGAGGTCTTTTTACCTTTTACCGTAAAACACCTTTTATGGCTCCCCGACAATGGCGCAAAAAACTTGACTTGATCTGAAATGTGTACACCTAAGTGCAAGCGGTCATGTTGTAGTCCGGAGTCCAGAGTCGAATCCACAAGAAACTATGATTGGTGTTTTTGAAGTAAGTAGTAATAGAGACCAAGTGACTTTGAAAAATTTGAGTGTTTGGAGTGGTGGGGTTATGTTGATTAGAATAGAAGATTCTTTTCAAGAGTTTTCTAGACAAAATATAAGATTTTCACTTTAGCTCAAGGATCAGGACATGTAATAGAGTAACCATTTTGTTATGTTTGTGCTTTATAACTCAATTAACTCCCGTGTCAACAGCAAGTTAATCGGAAGATAAAGATGGACTATGAGAATTAAGCACATGATTCCGATGCCTTTCTAGAAGTTTACAAGAATTGTTTGTGCCGAGACTTAACCCGTCTACAAACAAGCAAGTGTTTTTATAAGGCATCCAACCATGGCATTAATGATCCATTCTTTGAATAAAGCGTAATAATAGTGGGGATTGAAAGGTTGTCATGAAGAGCTAGCCGGGGTACATGCATTGCACCAACGGATCTTTCTATACTGGAGTCATCTGTATCATAGATGGAGCCCTGGTTATACAAAGGACCTCGATCTTTGCTAGGTACATTCAATCACCCAATGAACAGATGGAGTATAAACCATTAAAGCATGAAGAAGTTGCACAGACATAACTATTGGATGCTCTTTACATATTCATCCCCTCTTACTAAAGAGTGAATGAGGAACTACTCACTTTTCATGGCCTTGGCAAAGCTAGAAGAGTGAGTGCNAGACATAACTATTGGATGCTCTTTACATATTCATCCCCTCTTACTAAAGAGTGAATGAGGAACTACTCACTTTTCATGGCCTTGGCAAAGCTAGAA
>CAUOFW020003169.1:145895-195638 GCA_963454935.2 Ilex paraguariensis | reverse complement strand
AATGAGGAACTACTCACTTTTCATGGCCTTGGCAAAGCTAGAAGAGTGAGTGCTACTTATCCCTCTAAGTAGAGAAGCTACTACGTAAGGGCAACTAAACAAAGAGCTTTCCTTCAATGAAGAATAAGTAAATCACTTTCCACCCTTCACAGCTTTGGTAAAGCTCTAGAAAAGTGGAAGAGTTTCACTCTTCTAAGAAAAAAAAGGATGCTCAAACAAGGGAAGTGAAATACGTGAACAATAAAAGTAGAAGAAAGCTAGTTGACTTTTGGAGGGTTTCCACCACAACGAAAAGATGAACTACCTCTCTTGATACTTTGTAAGTAAAAGCAAGTACAACTACAAGGGGAGTCTAAGCCTCTATCATGGTTGTCACAACATGAATGTAAAGACTTAACATAAGTAAATGAAAGATTTCAACTACAAGGGGAGTCTAAGCCTCCAACATGGTTGATATAAATGAAAAATGAAAGCATAAACATGAAATATTCAAGAACTAGATTACTAAAACACTCTTACTTTACAAGAATAAAGATTGCTCCCTCCTTTCTCTCGCAGAGGAAGAATGCCTTTTAAGCTCCTAACAAGGGAGTATTTATAGGCAAGAACAGGGGAAGGGGGTAGGAGATGGGTGAGGATGAGTGAATAGTGTTTGCAACCCATGGGAGTCAACTATTCTGCAGGCAGTCTGCAGCGGGACGTTCAAACGTTATTTGGCGTTCGAACGTCAAGTTTGCCTTTGCTTTTAAGGCGTTCGAACGTCAGATGACGTTTGATTTCTTCCACTTAAGTGGCCTGTGGTCACTGACTTGGTCTCCGATTTAGTCACTTCCATACGCCTTGACATCATTGACTGCACACTCAACAACTCCTTAGTCACTCAAGACAATGTTCGAACGTGGAGTGACATTCGAACGTTGTACTCAAGAGCTTCTGGTTCTTCTCTTTTTGTTAACTGCAACACGCCATGTCTCAGCAGCTAGTCTTGGCCGGGTTTCAAATGATGTTCAAACGTCCTTGCTTTGTTCCAACCTTCTGCTTTTTTTGCTCCCTTTTGTGCTGGTGTTACATTCAAGTGTGATTTTTGTTGTTCTTGGGCCTTTGTTCACTTTAGGACCTGAAATGTCATTACTTAAACTCCATCAAAGCACAATTAGTCAAAAAAGGTATAGTAAAATTTGTTAACTTTACGNCCAGGTTTTAAATGATGTTCAAACGTCCTTGCTTTGTTCCAACCTTCTGCATTTTTTGCTCCCTTTTGTGCTGGTGTTACATTCAAGTGTGATTTTTGTTGTTCTTGGGCCTTTGTTCACTTTAGGACCTGAAATGTCATTACTTAAACTCCATCAAAGCACAATTAGTCAAAAAAGGTATAGTAAAATTTGTTAACTTTACGCACGAATCACAAAGTATAATACTTCATACTCCATTATAGTTCATTTACATCATTGGAACCCAAGAACCCATAGTCCAAAAACTTGCCAAAGTAATTTTAAAATTTCAAAATTTTAGGAAGAGTATCGGTATGACATACAGGTACTCTTTGCCTTCTGGACAAGACTGTACTGGTATTGTCAACCCACTGAAAAATCTGTACTGGTACGGTTAACTCACTGGACNATTTGTTAACTTTACGCACGAATCACAAAGTATTATACTTCATACTCCATTATAGTTCATTTACATCATTGGAACCCAAGAACCCATAGCCCAAAAACTTGCCAAAGTAATTTTAAAATTTTAAAATTTTAGGAAGAGTACTGGTACAGTGTACCAGTACTGTGAACCTTCTAGAAAATTAGTATCGGTACGACATACCGGTACTCTTTGCCTTCTGGACAAGACTATACTGGTATTGTCAACCCACTGAAAAATCTGTACTGGTACGGTTAACTCACTGGACCCCATTGAGTACTGGTACTCTTTGCCCACTTTTGTCTATTTCACCTACTTTTCATTTACAATCCATTCTAATCTATTCCAATACCATCCAACACATGCTTCATAAGGTTTTTCACATAAAACCTAATATATACAAGATCTATTACAATTTATTCCATATGATTACAAGCCCAAAATATAATTTTCACAAAAATTATACAACATTTTTAGAAAAATGAATTCAAAGCCACAAGTTGGCCTTTCTTCATCACTGGGGCCCCGAACGTGAGCCATCCGTCGGAATGTATCCCGCACCTGAAATGTTTTCCTGTATAGGGTGAGCCACGCCTAGTAGAGTATTTCCTACAAAGGCTNCTGAACGTGAGCCATCTGCCGGAATGTATCCCGCACTTGAAATGTTTTCCTGTATAGGGTGAGCCACGCCTAGTAGAGTATTTCCTTCAAAGGCTACTCCCCCTTGATGCATATGAAGTGTGCACATGCAACGATCAAACATCAATTTCCATTCCAAACAAGTATATGTCATTCAATGTTGGAATTCTACTATGTCCTGTCATGATATGAAATGCCACTCACTCATGTACTTTAACCCGAGTCCTCACCGACTCCCGCAACACAATGCAATGCTAATGTGTAGCAAATCTGTTATTGATGAATTTCATCCAATGATCATTTTGAAATAAAGGCCATGTGTTTATAAAACCAAATTTTGTTGGATGATACACATCCAATGACCACTTTATAGAATAAAATCATGTATATTTGTTGGGTATCAGATTTTGGAATCACACCTCTAACTTCGTACGCCATTACACTTTTCTGGAATTTCACCGCCGAAAAGGGTATAAACTATGTGGTCGGGTCTTGCACCCGAGGGAGAATTTAGCCCTTTTTGCTATACCCGACACTAGTTTTTGTTTCATGCAACCATGCGATTCAGTTGGATATTCAATCCAACTTTTTCAAGCCTNTACCCGACACTAGTTTTTGTTTCATGCAACCATGCGATTCAGTTGGATATTCAATCCAACTTTTTCAAGCCTGCTCATCAATCACCAAGTATAATGATTAACCTAACCATGCACACACACACTCATACTCATGTCCATGGATGTATTTCCCCCGTGCAAATGCAATGTAATGCACCATTATAATCTCAATGTCATGCTCCATATGTAATGAATGTCATATGAGCTAATTTACCGACATATTTCAACATATGTCATGGCAATTTATATCATAAGCATATAAATACCACAATTTGTCATGATGTTAACATATTAACAACATATATCAATTCATTCAACAATTTGCCAGCTTGTTATACATAATTCATGTCATAACAACTAAATTCTCACATAGGCATTTAGCAAAACATCTATAAGGCAAATAATTCATGTTATCAGACAAATTTGCCCACATTATTCACACGGCCCCATAGAACACAGAGCATGCCCAATAATATCAAGTTCCAAGGAATTACACAAGTAATATCCTTTTCTTAAACTTAACTAGGAAGTGGTTTAAGCCATTTCCACACCCATTTTCTCATTTCCATAATCATAGTCAAGTGACCTATGTTATTCTATACCTTTGCCCATTCCATAGAACATCCTTGGTAAGAAATAAACCAAAGTAGGAGGAACCTTACCTCTTGGAGCATAAATGAACGGGAGAAAGCTTCAAGAACACCTCCCAAGGCCCAAAACTCTTGATTTCCCACATATCCTCTATGGATCTTCGACAAAATCCTTTGTTCTTGGTACGTAGACATAGCCCTCATCACGGTGATCAACTTTAACTCTTGGTCCAAGTGATTCCGACCGACGGAACTCCGTAGATTGCTAGGAGAAAGGTAAAAATTTTAGTTTTCTTCTCTTCTCCTTCTTCCAATGAACCAGAAGACTATGGTGAGGGAAATATCTATAAAATCAGATATTTAGCCCCTATTTATACTTTTTAATTGCGTGGTCCACATCGCAACGCACGTTTCCTACTTCCGGGTCCATTTTTGTCCCGAAACGACTTAATTCTGTCCTAGTTTAAGTTTAAATTAATTTTATTTGAACTTTCCTTCAATTATAAGGAAATATTATAATTTTCATTTTTTGGAGACGTTTGTGAGTTCATCTGACCCCCAGTTATCTCATAAAGCGTGAAAAATTCGACTATCTCGGAATTCGATGAAAATTGATTGGGCAACTCGATTTCGCAATACAAATCGAACGGTGAGGTCCATTGCATAATCTGAGCTCTAGAAAAATATAAATTTTAATTTTGCATTATAGTGACAAATTACTATTTTACCCTTTTTCAGAAAAAGTTCAAATTTTCCTGGATTTTACAAATACTTATTAGAATGCCTTAGAGAAAAGATGGTGATGCTTACCTTAATTGAACAAACACCTTCACTAACCCTCAAGTGTTCCACTAATTTTTTGGAGAGCTCCACAAGCTTGTATCCTTTTTCCATTTTCTATGTGGCTAAGAGAAGAAACATACAATAGTGGAGTCTCCACTACCAAATACCTCATCACTTGGTACCAGTACCCAAAGCCCATAAATCTCAGATTTGTTTCTCCATGACTCCATGAGCTACAAGGAGCCATTTCCTTTTATCCAATCAAGTTTTTGACCACTTTAACACTCCACAACTTTTATTTTTCCTTCACCATTTTCATTATTGTAAGCTTCAATATACATGTAAACCTTCTTTCAAGCACATTAATCTCATTTATTTCAAGTTGTATTGAGTGTAGCTAGGGTTTACTAGTTCTATTGTATGTATTTGGGTATTTTCTCTTTAAGCTTTACATTTTGAGTATGAATGCTATTTCTTTTGTTGTTTAAACTTCTTCATACAATAATGCAAGTTCATGTCTAATTTTATTACCATGTTTTTCTCTTTCTTGTTTGTTCTTGCCTTTAATATGAATAGCTAAACCTTTAGTTGGCTAATCCAAGAGGGATTTACTCTTGGATATGTGGAATCGACTCTCTTTCATTATTTGTCATAGTGTAAAGTGTTTGGTTTGACTAGGTTGAGTGCGAATGAACGTGGTTGTAGGCTTTTGATACATCGTAGACTTGTCATAGTGTATGCTCTTGTCCAAACAATTACATTCATCTGTCGCTTCCTATGAATCAATCAAACTATTAGGCACCATTGGTTGAATGGAAAGAATCGATTTGACATACCCATTGGAATGAACTCTATGGATTAGCCAACCCTATTTTCACTTGCATATTTCTCAAAACACAAACCACCAAACTTCAAATCACAATATTTTTCATTTTTTCTTGCACAAAACACTCTCGAAAATACTTGACATTTCCTTCCCTGAGGAGACAACCTCAGAACTTTTTATGAGTTAAAACTTGAGACTATAAGTCTCTCTACTCTTGGGGAGCTTTTTTCCATATTTAGACACATTTTGTTCATCTACACAATTTTTTTGCATCTTGCATAAGCTTAAGTGAGAGTGACACTCACCCTTCATTATAAGCCATACACATAAATAGGAAGCAAGGGAACCAATCAAGCAATATATATGTATAGGCACATGCTTACATATAAGCCCACCAAATTTTAATTAAAATCCCACATTTGACCTTTCTTAAGGTAACCCATCACACTCTTCATGTTTTTCCCAATTCTAAAATTCAACCAATAAGTTATTATTGCAAAATATTTTATTTTATTTATTTTAAGATCACAGAACTAAAATCCACATTCACATACTATCCTCCCTGACACAGTATGAAATGCCTAATATGCATGTTCAGGTCTCACATGTGCCCTAGTTGTTGTAACACTATGTTTAGTTTTATATTTATAGGAAAATGTTTATTGAGTGGATGAGTTTGATTAATGAATAACAATATTTATTAATGTGGGTTAAATAATGATTTAAGGAATAATAGGTTAGGATTACCCACACCTTAACTATTTTTTAAGATGGGGTGTGACATAAGAACCCTTGGTTTAATTTATTAGACTTAGGAGGATTGGAATTAATATGGAATCGATGATTAATCCAAGAATGGCTCCTAGTGATTTTCAAAGAAAAGTTTTTCTAAATTTTATTGTGTGTTGAAATCATAGTTTGAGCCATAATTGGACCCTACATGAGTAATAGGCTTATAGTATAACATTGCATATTTTATAGTTTAATTCATCCACTTTATGCATGTGTTCAATGTTTAATCCTTTGAATTATGTAAACATTGGAGTAATTGGGTGTATTTGGTTTTGTAGGAGTAAAGGTGATAAAGAGGAGTATGATGGAATCAAGCAACAGGTCATGATTCAGCATTGGGATAAAGAGGAGTTGAACTAGAGGGGAAAATAGGTAAAAAATCATAAAAGGACCTAACCAACTGGTTGAACTTCAATCGATTCATCCGCCTATTGAATAGGCTTCAATCGGTTGAACCTTTGTTCAACCGATTCAACGAGTTGTAGAATTTGCTTATCAGAACTTGGCCAAGACGTTGCCTAGGCTTCAACCGGTTGAACAAGTTAGAAGTTCATTAAAGTTTTATCAAGATGTTGCGTACCCTTTAACCGGTTGAACAAGGGCTTCAACCGGTTGAACCTCTCCTTTAACTAGTTCATCATGTTATAGCTATAACACATAATTCCTAAGCTCTAATTCGTCTATGAAGGTTGGTTTTATTCACTCCCACACTCAAGGGAAGGGCACCAATCACCATGAGCTTGATTATGATTGGGGGATGGCACCTCCCAAGATCCATCAGAGCTTTCCATGAGGAAACATCTTTAGGACATCACCCACGCCACACACTTTGCCCGGTGCGAAGGAAGAAGGAGGAACCTTTATATATATATATATATATATGGGAAAAGCTTTATATTGAGTTTTAGAATCTTTTTCTTAGTTTAGAAGTTTTAGCTTTGAGCTTTAAATTTGGAAAGCATTGTCGAGTATTGGAGAAGACAAGTAGTGTAATTTTCATTTTATTTTCAAAACTTGTATTGTATGGTTTTTTCTTCTATTTGAACTTAGCATTTTGAAGCAAATCTAGTTGAAGTATTCTCTTCCAATCTTGTTCTTCATTTATATATGATTTACATGTTGTTTATAAGACCCAAACAAACATGACAAACATATAGTATTTGTAATATGCATATTCGCATGTGACATGCATGCGTAAGTTTGAAAACTAGTATTTAGTTATGAGAAATGATATGAGACCTGAACTTGAATGATGAATACTTTAATATTTGCTAGTGCGACCCTAATTGGTGATTGTTTGGCCTTAGTGGAAATTGTGTGGCCTTAGTGACGGATATATGGCCTTAGTAATGAATTATCCCTTATTGGAGAATTATGCCTTGATGACAGATATTGCCCTAAAGGCAAGTGTTTAGGCTTAGTGGCGGATGTACATATGTGGATGTTATATATGATGGCTTATGGATGAATATATACGTGGATGTCATATATAATGGTTTATGGATGTGTTAATGTGAATGTCATAGAATGGTTAATGGATGTGTAGATATGAAAACTATCTATGACGGCTAATGTAATTACCTTAGTGACAATGTCTTAAAGGTAGATATGTATCTATATAATTTTATGTTATAGATACAATTTTAGTAGCTAGGAATTATTCTGTGGTGTTTATGGATGGAATATGGTACTATGATATCCAAAAAAAAATATATTAATATATTTATCTATGAATAAACATTTGATTAACTCGATTGTGAATGTCTCTATGTAGGGTAGTTTGTATGTGAAATAAAGTACAACAATTTTGTTTGAAATAAAGAAACGAAAAAAATAAATGCGGTAAGAGGAGAAGTTATGGATTTACTATACTATATGATAAAACCTGATTATGGAGAGACAAATTATTTTATTGATGTACTATACTAAATAGAGCGTGGGAATTAGATTATTGAAAAATCAATATTGTAGTTGATTATATTATTATAATGTGGAGATTGTAATATGAAAATTTGATGGTGTGAATAAATAGGAGCGAATAAATTTGGAATTATGATACTTATCTTTGGCATTGCTTCAACAGTGTAAATGCATGTAAGTGTGGAAACCCATGAATAGGTTTTGCTGTAACAAAAAGTTTGACGAATTAAATTAGTAATGCTTTAATACAAATATGCATTTGGAAGTGGAGGTAACTGGGATAAAATTACATGAGAAATGGGAAAGAGATGTTTTGATAGGATTTGAATGACTGTTGTTTGAAATAAGTACATGGATAGATGATACATCTATGCCTACTGAATTTTAATACAAGTGTGGTTATGTGTATGCGGGTGTGTTTGGGTATTGAAATGATTATAGTATGGATGTTCAAGGTGAGAATCGGTAAGGGGAGAAGATATGAAGCTTTCAACTAAAAGGCAAATGTGATGTAGGTAACCATACGTTGAAGTTAAAAGGGTTGTATTTTTGTTTGGTGGGGATTCTTGTAAACCTTATATTGAACACTCCAGATAGTGAAGTTTTGTAACAAATGGAATATCGAATATAATTGGTAGGTAAATTTAGCTCTATAGTAAATACAATTCTCACAAGAAAGTTGTGGTTAAAGGTAATACGAGAAATACATGTATGAGAAATTTATTTATGTGAACATAGTATATTTTGGATAAATTTTTTATAAAAAAGGTGTTGTTAAGTGTATGTGTGGATTGAGTAAAAATAATGATGTTATGTTTTTAAAATTGATTCACTCAGTTACTATGTTGTGTGTTGAAAAATTGTCTTATTTTTTTATTAATATAATATTATGTGGGCTTTTGTTGCATATTGTGGAACATTTATTTTGTATGAATATCAAGATAAACAAAGTATAAATTTAAAGGATACAAAAAAAAATGGAGATTATAAACACATCAATGTGAATATATAGCCATGCCTCCAGCGTAAGATACCGATAACAAATATACAATTGTGTTAACAAGAAGGCATATATATATACATTATATTAAATTCATAAACGTGATATGAGGTTGGTATTATTGTAAATGTTTCTTTACTTGATTTTAGGATAGAGTACTATGTGTGAGAGTGATAATATCAACAAATTACTATTTTGATAGATAAATAATTCAAATGTTTTACTTGAATCTCTCTTGATAAACATGGGGTTGGTGTGTTATTTTATGTGAGAACATGGTAGTAGAAAAGAGGTGGAAGATTTATTTTGGTTAATAGAGGATTAATAATATTTTTTAAATAAATTGAATAGGAAGGTCAATTTAATTGGGTTGAAAACTGTTGAAGAAACTTTGTGGTTTGATGATTAATGGTTGGGTGTTTGTTATTGATGTAAAAACAAATTCTTATTATTTCCATCATAATGGTAGTGTTTATTCAATTGTTAATCTATTATACTTGAGATATAACTGATTATCTTTATAGTTGATAGATTTCAAATTGTGGGTAGTCTACTGAGATCATGTTTGTGGAGTGACTTGTTGCTTGCTTAAAGTTCTCCCTAATCTCCAAACATGATCCCGGTTGTGTGTATATGGCTTGTACGAATAGGTGAGTGTCACTCTCCCTCGGGTTTAATGCAAGAAATAGGGAAAATCGTGTGTGGATGAACAAAGACGTGTGTGCAAAAGTGCTCCCCAATAGAAGAGAGACTTGCAATATCGTGTTTTACTTGAAATGGGTATTCCAAGGTCGTCTCCTTAGGGAAGGTAGGTCAAATTGTTGTGAAGGGTGATTTATAAAGAAAAGAAAATGAGAAAATCTTTTGAATTGTGTTTTGATAAAAATGCAAGAAAGCAAAGTTGGATAATCTATAGGAGTCTTTCCAATGGGAATGCCAAATCAAACGAATTCATTCAACCAATGGTGCCTAGGTGTTTGATTGATTCGTAGAAAGTGAGGGACTAATGTGGAGGTGTTGGACTCAAGCATACTCCGTGACAAGTCTACGGTGTATCAAGAGCTCACAATCACGTCCGCAATCAACCTAGTCAAACCAAACACTTTACACTACGAGGAAGAATGGAGGGGAGTTGATTTCACATACCCAATAGGAAATTCCCCTTTGGATTAGCCAATTAAAAGTGTAGCTACTCATTATCAAAGCAAGAGCAAGCATAATGTAATGAGACATGGTAGTGAAATAAAGCATAAGACTTATATTGATGCAAGGAAAAGTTTAGACTACAAGAACAATATCATTCATACCTAACTTACAAGCTTAAAGAGGAAAATACCCATAAGTAAAAATTGAAATGCTAAAACACTTGACTAAACTAGATTGCAACTGAATGGAACAGTTTAAAGTGAAAGTAAGAAATATTACAAGTATTTTAAAGCTTGCTAGAATTAAAACGGTGGAGGACTTGTCAAAACCTAACTTTCTCTCTCTAACAATTTCATCTTCTTCCTTGATTTTCTCTCTGTAAACTCTTGTAAAAAAATTGAATAATAATCTTAAAGCTTGGTCCAAATTCATCCATATCTCTCCCTTGGACTATGAGAGCTGACTTTCTATAATTGGAAGGGGTATGGGTACTGTTACAAGCAACCACATGCCCAACATTCCTCTTCCATGCCTCCCTCAATAACTCATCTTCTTTCTTCCTCCTCCATGATTTCTCTTCCAAAATCAAACTTTAGGTGTAAGAGAGCATCATAGTGTGTCATAGATGTCAGGGCATGTGTGGGGTGACAAGAAGTGGGTGACATGATCTGCAATGTGTACACCCAAGTGTAGGCGGTCAAGTTGTAGTAATAATCCGGTTAAGTCTGGAGTTGAATCCATAGGGAACTATGATGAGTGTTTTGAAGTAGAAGTGATAGAGACCAAGTAACTAGAAACCTTGAGAGTTTGAAGTTATGGGATTTCTTTGAATAGAATAGAAGATTTTTTCTAAGAGTTTTCTAGACAAAATATAAGATAAATTCAAATGTAAAATAGTCACCCTTTAGCTTGAGGATTAGAACATGTAGTTGATCATCCAGTTTATTATACTTGTGCTTTATAACTCAATTAACTCCCATGTCAATAGCAAGTTAATCGGAAGATAAAGATGGACTGTGAGAATTAAGCACATGATTATGTTGCCTTTCTAGAAGTTTAAAAGAATTGTCTGTGCCGAGATTTAACCCATCTACAAACGAGCAAGTGTTTCTACAAGGCATCCAACCATGAAATTAATGTTCCATTCTTTAGATAATGCACAATAATGGTAAAGATTGAAATGTTTTCATGAAGATCTAGCCAGGGTACTTGCCTTGAACCAACGGGTCTTTCCATGCAAGAGTCATCCGTGACATAGAAAGAACTCATGGTTATACAAAGTACCTTAGCTTTGCTAGGTACATTCAATCATTCAATGAGAAAGTGAAATATAAAGCATTAAAGCATAAAGGAAATGCATAAATATAACTTCCGGATAATTTATACATATTCATCACCTCTTACTAAAGAGTGAATGAGGAACTACTCACTCTTAATGGCTTGGGTAAAGCTAGAAAAGTGAGTTATGCTCATTCCTCTAAGTAGAAAACTTAGAAGGTAAAGTACAATAAGTGAGGAGCCGTTCTTCGATGAAGAATGAGTGAATCATGTTTCACCCTTCACGGCTTTGGTAAAGCTCTAAAAAATTGGAAGAGTTTCACTCCTCTATAAAAGAAGGAAGCTCAACCAATGGAAGTGAAATAAAAGAACAATAAAAGTTGAAGAAAGCTAGTCACATTTGGAGGGTGGTTGTTTCCTCAACCATAAGATGAACTATCTCCCTTGATACAATCAAATATAAATCTAGCTATATGAGTGGGAGTCTAAGCCTCCATCTAGCTCTTGACTAGTTCTTGGTGTAGTCTAAACCTTGCAAACCAACTTCTAGTCTTCTACAAGAACATCCTCCTTTTAAAGGATCTCCCAAGGGAGTATTTATAGGCAAGGAGGAGGGGGAGACAAGGGAGTGTGAAGGAATAGTGTATGTCGCCCAAGTCCAAGTGAAAAACCAACTACTTTGCAGCCTGCCAGTGGTGGATGTCCGAATGTGAGTTGGCGTTCGAATGTTGTCTCTGTTTTTCCTTTACAAGCATTCGAACGTTGCCTGGCATTTGAAAGTTTATGCTATTTTTGATTATGGGCATTTGAACGCTAAATGGGGCTTGACCTCCTAACTCATGTGGCCTGTGGTCTTCTGTGGAAACCCATTTCCACACTCTATGCATATCTTGGCACCGTGCACTCATCACCTGGTCTTCAATCAATTCAAGTGCACGTTTGAACGTGAGTTGGCGTTTAAATGTGGTACTCAAGTACCTTAGAGCCTTTTTTCTTTGCTGCAACACGCCATCTCTTAGTAGTCTGGGCTTCAATCAATTCAAGTGGTTGTTCGAACGTGAGTTGGCATTTGAACGTGGTTGGCTTGGTCCAAGCTTTCCCAATTTTGCTTTAGAATAAGCCGGTGTTGCATGAAAGCTTGGTATTCATTGCTTTTGGTCCCTTGTACACTTTATGGCCTGAAATGCCATCATTTAAACTCCATCAAAGTATAATTAGTCTTAAAAGAGCATAGTAATATGCTAATTTTAACTACTAATCACACCCCCCCAACCTACATATTGCTAGTATCTAGTAATACAATAACAATGGAATGTAAATCTACTTCTAATGCCTTTTTCGCAGGTCATCCGGCTGCATTTAGCATATGCAACAAGCCGTTGAACCACTAGGTTTACCTTAAGGGATGAGTGTTGTCTCGTGAGGGTTTTCAGTGAAGCTACCCACAAACTTCATTCGAATAAATGTGTATGTAAGATTGCTGGTTGAAGTAAGTTAGCATCATGGTCATTGGGACACCCAACCCTCAATTTTTGACTTACATCCCCGCATGCTCCTCTTTTATAGGTATTCATTCTATGCAAAAATTGGCCTTAGTCACATTGGCATTTGGAATTCCCCGTGTAGTAGGAATGATCATTCTAGCAACAAGAATTGTTATACAACAAACATCCCACTTTACCACCTTCCATGGTTAGTTTTGATTTCACAAACCTCTCATAAAAGTGCCCTCAGCTAAAATTCGCTTCGGTTATAGTGACTTGTCTCTCAAAGGGCATGTGATTAGAAGATGGCCTATCGAAGAATCACATGCACAGTTAGAAAAGGAGTGAAGTTTAAGGAAACAAACTAATCATGTTTTGGCATAATCTAATGGAGGAATATTGATGCAAATAAAGAAATACTATTTGACATGCCCCAACTTTTGATTGACAACACACACATGCATCAGAGTTGAGATAATTTAAGGCAATGTATAGGTTGTAACATGGCTAGAGGTTAGTGGCTAACGAAATGACATCAATGTTATTCAAAAGCTATCTTCCTATTATGTAGTGTAGCACACCTCTTTCTATCTTTTCGATCTTTTGCCTAGCAGTGGTATTTCTTTTATTTTTCTCTTTTTCTCTCTTTCTTGGCAATTCATTGTCTTTCAGTCTCTTTTCTTTTTCGGTTGTTCTCACCGATTTTTCTTTTGTTGGATAGTGGATACCATTGTCTTCTCTATTTCTCTTGCTTTTCTGTATCATACTGATTTATATGAGGGTGCAAGAAAATTAGATAGCAAGGTATGTCAAGTACATTTTCTTGTGGCTTGGTTAGCATATGGGTTTCTTAAAGAAGAGATCATACATTAAAGGCTCAATCATGGTTAACTAGGGATATGATTTTGAACAAGAAATGGCCAAGGCTCAAAGTCAAATCAAAGATGGCCTTAGATCCTTTCTCAAGTATGTGCACCTGTATGTGTCGTATGAACAGACATGTCAATAGATTGATTTAGTTGTATTAATCAAATCAAATTTAATGAGATTATTCAAATACAGATAGTGAAAACCCTTCTCGAGTAAACGTTGATCTCCTCTCAAAAATCATTACAAGGCTCAAAACTTACCATGGTATTTTTCGTTATCTCCACTTGTTAGGTCGGGTTGTTTCGGGGCATGCCGGTTATATATGGATTCCATTTTTGAGTCTGATCAGCTTGTACCTTAAGAACAACAAATACTAATGTACATTTGACAATTTAAGCAAAGAAATAACACCAGTTTTCCAAGAAATGTGGTTTTAAGTCTAGATTGCTAAGTTGAGGTGTCAAACCAATCATATGCTTAGTCATTTTAACAAGCAACCTTAGCAACAANAGTCTAGATTGCTAAGTTGAGGTGTCAAACCGATCATATGCTTAGTCATTTTAACAAACAACCTTAGCATCAGCATTTGTTTCATTATTTATCAAGAATTACTAAAGTGCTAATTCTATACATGCATTTTAAATAGATAAAAGTGATAAACTGAACCATTCATTTCACGAAATATGATCATTTACAATAGTACCAATGATTCAAGTATTCTCAATCATCGACCCAAAAAGAAACAAACATCCACCGAATATCCACAACAAACTACAAATATCAACAAGAATCACAAAGAAGAAACTCCTCCACTGAAGGAATAACAACAAATTTTTAAGTACAAAAACNGATAAAAGTGATAAACTGAACCATTCATTTCACGAAATATGATCATTTACAATAGTACCAATGATTCAAGTATTCTCAATCATCGACCCAAAAAGAAACAAACATCCACCGAATATCCACAACAAACTACAAATATCAACAAGAATCACAAAGAAGAAACTCCTCCACTGAAGGAATAACAACAAATTTTCAAGTACAAAAACCCCCCAAGAAACTACCAAAGAAGAAATCTTAAAGAAGAAGCAACAGTAATCACAACCAAAATCAAGAACATGAATCAAGCTCCTCCACCAAATCCACCATCTCCACCAGCACCACTGCTCCACCCCTCAAAAGTCTAAGAATTTCATCCTGCTTAGCTTCAATGCTAAGCATGATGTCTGGTAAAGAACGTCAGGTACTCGGGTTGGGGCCTGCCTCCTATGTCTGTGCCGGTTCTCTCTCTTCCTCTATTTCTATTTCCTCCTCCCTATCAAGCCCATCCTGCACCTCATCTACTCCATGGGAAGGGGGCACCTCTCATCTTGCCGTCGGGCCACCACTATGACCTTGGCTTCTCCTAAAGGGTACCTTGTTTAGTGGCCCTATTAGCTTTTGAATCCTCATTTCAGGCCTTACCCTAACCCCATGGTTCTTGCACATCTGTGTCACCAAGGTGGCAAAAGGGAGTGCATTCCTCTTCATATCACAACCCTTCTTCATTTCTGTCAAAATTAGGGAGGGGAGGTCGATGCTTTCACCATTCCCAATTGCATAGAGTAAACGGGCCAAGGGAGGGAGGATTTCATTTTTTCTTCCTATTAGAGCAAAATTCGATACTGCAATCAAATTTAACATTTTGTATTTGTCAGTGAGCTCCCTTTGTCTAAAAAATCTCTTCCCTTCCCAAGAAAAGTTAGGCACTCCTGTCAGCTCCACTCCAACCACCCTCATAGCCACATTCTTCCTAGGGGTATAGGTGGGGCTTGGTACTCTGGGTATCTCTTCCCTTATCTCTCGTATATAATCTTCATCCACGTCAATATGGATCCCCCTCATATAACTCTTTAGTGCCCCATTGACTATTTCGGCGTTAGAGTAAAACTCCCGAACCAAGTCAATTACAGCTTCCCCACTGTTCCTTAAATTCAACGCCCAACCTCTTTTCTCCATCTCCGCAAGGATACCCAATTCAACAAAATTACTCAAGATTACATCTCGTTCACAAACAACGGTGTGATTTTTGTAATAGTCCTTATACCTGTCCGCCTTGAGAGCTGAGGGGAAGCGAGTTCTGTTGTATCTACAAACAATGGGTTGTCTCCCTTCTCTTTCTTCGATCACCTCTACCACCAAATTGGGCTCTTGAGTGAATGGGCTGCGCCTAGTAGGAAGTTTGACCCTTGGAGGCATGGTTTTGGTTTTGAGCTCAAGGGGGCTTTGAAAGTCTTGATTTTCTTAAGGGATTGAGGTTTTTTTTATGTGGGAATGGCTTTGGGAGGGTCGATTTTAGGTAAAAATGGGGAATAAGGGGTATTTTGAGGCCTGAGTAATGGAAAGGGTCTCTAGGGTTTGGAGGTTTTTAAATGGTTTTGGTGGTTTTGGAATGGGGAAGACGATCCAGGCTTTTATAGCCTGAGAAGTGACGTTCGAACGTGTCTTGAAGGATTTTAAACAGATCGTTCGAACATTTTGTGATGTTCGAATTGGTGAGTTCCCAGTACTTTATAGTTCTGTCAGAAACCAAAGTATTGTAAGCTCCTCTCGTTCGAACGTTCTATTGGCCTTTGAACATGAATTTCTCGTTCGAATGGTCTATTGGCGTTCGAACGTTGAGAGGGCCCAGTACTTTTGTTTCCATAAGAGGTTTCATCTGAGGTTGAGTATTGCAAGCAAGTGACGTTCAAACGTTGATTCAAAAATCAAAAAAATTTCTACACTACACTATACACAATCAGAGAGGTTTATACACACAAGTCTTAACCAAAAATTCATGGCATCTAAGGATAAGTCCCTACCCATGCTTCATGTTGGTATTCTTGGACACTCCTTACTTGGCCCATATTTTCATTTCAGTCAAAAGAATTTGTACAGAAAGCTTTTTACACTTTTTACAAAAAATTCGGACCCTTGGCTTTAATCCCAACAAAACACAATTTTTCATAGAGAATAATTTAATCCGAGTCTCCCCCCATATCTATGTAGTTAGAACAACCAGTGACTCTCCCAATTTCCTCTCTCACAAATCGGTTAAGCATAGTACCGGAATAGCATGACATCTCAGGGTAATCCTTACTCAGCTCATTCACTATCCAGTCTAATCGATCGAGTGTGTGACCGAAAATTGGTTCAGAACAATGATTATATCTTTTCTCATGAAAGACTCTGCCACACTGTTTACATGCACCAAGCCTTTTGGCACGACAGCATTTAGCAAAAGTGCTTCTGCCACAGAGGGGTTTCTTTTGCTCTTCTTAGATCTCAATCTTTCTTACCCGTCTTGCTTTTCTCATGATCACAGTATGCACATCAGATGGAAAAGTGCGTAAAACTCCCACACTAAACCAAAAAAGTTTAACATCCATGCTTTTTACACTTTAAGACTCACTATCTGGTTCTTTAACGTCTGTCAATCACAAAGATGATTAAAGCTGACTCACATACATAATCATTAACTTATACAAAATTCAATGCAAGGTACACAATATGATCAGAAACAACAACAAAAATAAATAAAAATTTTACGGGCAGAAAATATGAACTATTCTCACTCCCTAACCTAAACTGAATATTGTCCCCAATGTTTCGAATTGACCGATATGTTAAGCTTGGAGATGAGGTTGAAAGATAGAGATCTGTTCATCTGCCGAAAACCTACAAGCAAAATACACAAATTAATCATCTCTCCACAGATATGGGTTTTCACTAGGATGAAAACCCTTAATTTTGAGTGAAGATAGAAGAAGAAGAGCCATGTACAAATAGAGTAAACACATGCAGATCATGAGAAAAAGGATTTGGTCTTCTGGTAATATGGTCATGGTACTGTTGGGAGTTGGGTCGTAGTTACAAAATATCGCAAACAACAAAGAAGAAGAAGAAGAAGAAGAAGAAGGAAAAAGAAGGAAAAAGGGGAAGACGGTGGGGAAAAAGGAAAAAGGGAGGTGGGTATTTATAAAGGCGCTCCTGTGGGTCGGGTATGATTGGGTTTTTCCTGACCCGACCCCTTTTGTGTCGGTAGGCGCTAATCTCGAAGGGATATTTTGGATCCATTAAAAGAATGGTCTCCACATATTTCATAAAGTTCTTTAAAAATAGTTTCAACTACTGACCAATAACAGTAAAGATATTATGGTTGGATGGGTTTTCCACTTATACTGCTCTATGTCCAAACACCTTTTTGACAATATAAGGCCCTTTCCATCTTGATCTTAACATACCAGGAAAGAGGCGGAGCAGTAAATTGCAATTTTCTTGAAAGTTCGGCCTTGTCTAGGTAACTATTCATTGCTTTAATTGCCTAGTATGCCCTATGCTCCAGTTCGACAAGTAGGTGATAAGGCTTGCCATAGACTAATCGATAAAGAGACATACCCAAAATTATTTTAAACGCAATGAGATATGCCAAGAGTGCATCAATTAGTCTTGACCACCAATCTTTGCGGTCTGGAATTACCATTTTTTCCAAAATTAATTTGATCTCCTTATTAGCCAATTCAGTCTGTCCACTAGTCTGCAGATGATAAGGGGTTCCAATTTTGTGAAAAATCAAATATTTTTTCATCAAATTCCATAAAGGGCGATTGTAAAAATGAGCACCCTCATCACTTATGATTGATTTAGGAACTCCAAACCGGGACAAAATATTTTCTCTTAAAAATTTGATCACCGTTTGGTGATCATTATTCTGGCATGGAATTGCCTCAAACCATTGGGATACATAATCTACAGCCACCAGGATGTATAGGTAACCAAAGGAAGGGGGAATGGTCCTATAAAATCAATGTCCCAACAGTCAAATTTCAATCACAAGAATCGGGTTTAAGGGCATCATATTTCTTTTTGATATGCTTCCCAACTTTTGGCATCTATCGCAAATTAAACAAAAGGCATGGACATCTTTGAAAAGTGTGGGCCAGTAAAATTCACACTACAAGATTTTTGCAGCAGTTTTTCTTGAGGAGAAGTGGCCACCGCATGCTTCAGAATGACAAAATGATATTATCTGTCTGCTTTTGTGAGTGGGGATGCAACGTCTTATGATCTGATCCTTACAATACTTGAATACGTATTGATCCTCCCAAAAGAAGTTGCGAACCTCCCGCAAAAATTTATTTCTGTCCATCATTGTAAAGGATGGAGGGAGTGTACCCATAGCAAGAAAGTTAGCAATATCAGCATACCATGGTGTCTGCTTGATGGTGAATAGTTGTTCATCTAGAAAATTTTCATTGATTAGTACTCCATGATGAGCACATAATATTTCATATTTGACGGCCTCATTACATGCATTTCAACTTAACTTTGCATTTAACTACTTAGAGTTAATCAAGTTTATGAATAAAGTTGAAATCTTGTGGATGCAGGTAATTATAGCATAAATGATGGATTTTAGACCTTGCAACTAAGTGTGGATGTGTGGTGAAGACATAGAAACATTACATGAGGATTTAGAGGCTTAGAAGTGAAAGAAATCAAGGAGGTATCAGTGCTTGGGAACATAGGCACCAACATCTGCACCATTTGGTTGTAGTACCTTGGTTTTCCTCCTTTTTGACCATGATCCACTTTCAATATGAAGAATTTCAACACACGAAAGTTGTAGATCTGGATGTCCTCTGTATTCTGTCAAAATTTCAACTCAATCGGACAGTTGGATCAAAACTAGTTCGGAGCAGGCACCTACCGGTACATTTCAGCTACTGGAGTTCGACCTACCAGTAGACCATATTGGTAGACTGTACTGAAATGCCTAGAACGCCTGCAAATCATTGTCCATTTGGTTGGGGGTTCCACCATTGATTCTCCCACTTGTCCCCTGACTTCCCTTACACATTTACATGCCTCGTACACCCTAGTTGACGACTTTGGAGGCAATGGCATTAATGGGGATGGGAGAGAAGAGGGCAGCCATGATGGTTGCGGGCTAGGCTTGTCCTAGCCTGTCCAAAGCCATCCACTCATCTCCCATTGATGGGAGGCCTGCACACACATGCTAGAGGGCCCCTATGGATGAAAATGCAAAGCTCTTCACCATATATTCAGCATTCCACAAGCATGTCAAGGGGTGGCTACCTAAGCTTAGGAGTAGTTCAAGGAGGAAGATGATGAATAGTGTTAGAGAGATAAAATTTATGTTTTTGCAGTTTCTTCACCCATTTCATTGCAGTAAGTTGTAGTTCTCTTGTAATCTTTATTTCTTGCATTGTAATCTTTTCTAATTCTAGTATAATCAAGTTTAATTCAAATGGTCTACTTCCTTTTAGCTTCAATACAAGTTTTAAATTCCATTTCAATACCATGTCTCTGTTCATATTGTATGTCTTTCCTTTTAGCATGAGTAGCTAGAGTTTTAGTTAGCTAATCCAAGGGAGACCTTTTCTTAGGTTTTCCATTTCAACTCATTTTCTTTCCTTCTCTCAGTGTATGATGGTTCCGTTTGACTGGGTTGAGAGTGGACAGGGTCGCTAGTCTTTGATATCCCATAGACTTGCCACGGTTTATGCTTGGATCCTCACTTCCATCTTATCCCTAGCTTTCCACGAATCAATCATTCATCTACGCACCATTGGAGGAATGGTTCGAGTTGACTTGACATTCCCATTGGAGTGAACTCTTTAGATTTGTCAAAACTTGTTTTATTTCATTTTTATCAAGAACACAAATCACCAAACTCAAAACTCAAAAGATTTTACACTTTCCTTTTTCACAAAATCACCTTCACCACACTTGAACGTTCCTTCCCTGAGGAGATGACCTTGGAATACTTTTCCAAGTAAAACACGACAAGCAAAAGTGTCTCTGTGCTTGGGGAGCATTTTTGTTCAAACACACATCACTTTTTGTACATTTCATATTCCACCATTCTGTTGACCCATTTCCCCCATCATTTCGAGGGAGAGTGACACTCCCCTATTCCTATAAGCCATAAACACATTGAGGGATGATGTTCGGAGATTAGGGAATACAACGAAAATCATCAAGCACTCCATCCTCCTGAAAGTCATATGTTAATCTGGATAGATGATTTGACACCACATTCTCAACGCCCTTCTTGTCCTTAATGACTCAATCAAACTCTTGAAGTAAGAGTATCCATCTTAAGAGCCTTGGCTTGGCATCTTTCTTTGTGAGCAAAAATTTCAGTGCTGTATGGTCAGTAAATACAACAATAGAAGAACCAATGAGATAAGAACAAAATTTCTCCAAAGCGAAAACTATAGCAATCAATTCTTTTTCAGTGGTGGAGTAATTCATTTGGGCTTCATTCAAAGTCTTGCTTGCATAGTAAATCACATATGGTTTTTTATCTTTTCGTTGCTCCAATACAACACCTACAACATAATCACTAGCATCACACATTAATTCAAAGGGTAGGGAGCAAAAATTAACATGCCTTTGAGTTTGTCAAAATTTTTGTTGCATGCTTCACTCCACACAAAATTTATGTCTTGACTTAGGAGATGACACATGGGTTTAGCTATGGTACTAAAATCTTTTATGAATCTCCTATAAAACCCTGCATGCCCTAGATATGATCGGACATCATTTATAGTCTTGGGAGTTGGCAGATTTCCAATTAGATCTATTTTTACCTTGTCTACTTTCATGTCCTTAGACGACACAATGTGACCTAAGACAATGCCTTGTGTTACCATGAAATGACATTTCTCCCAATTAAGGACCAGATTGGCTTCCTGACACCTTATCAATACCTTTTCTAGGTTGGCCAGACACAAATCAAATCAGTCATAATAGACAGAGAAGTCATCCATGAATATTTCAAAAAATTTCTCGACTATGTCACTAAACAAGCTTAGCATGCATCTTTGGAATGTTGTAGGACCGTTACAAAGTCCAAATGACATCCTTTTGAATGAAAAAGTGCCAAAGGGGCATGTGAATGTGGTTTTCTCCTGATCATTGAGTGCTATCTCAATTTGATTGCACCCGGAATACTCATCCAAGAAATAGTAAAACTCATGGCCTACAATTCTCTCTAGAACCTGGTCAAGAAAAAGAAGAGGGAAATGGTCTTTCCTAGTCACCAAATTGAGTTTTCAATTGTTAGTACACGTTCGTCATCCTCTAACGACTCGAGTTGATACTAGTTCATTGGCTTTATTCTTGACCACTGTGACCCCAGACTTCTTGGGCACAACTTGGGTTAGACTAAACCATTTGCTATCGGAGATGAGATAGATTATTCCTGCATCTAAGAGCTTTAGTACCTTAGTTCTCACTACTTCCTTCATGTGAGGGTATAGTTGTCGTTGAATTTGACGAGAGAGTTTTGAATCCTCTTCTAGGTATATAGCATGATTGCAGATTAACAGGATTATACCCTTCAAGTCAGCAATGGTCCATCCAATGATGTTTTTTATGGCTTTTAAGAAATTCAATCAGTTTAGACTCTTGTAAGTCTGTGAGCTTAGATGAAATTACCACTGGGTATGGCTCGTCCTCTCCTAGGAATGCATATTTGAGGTCAGATGGGAGATATTTTAATTTAAACTTTGGTGGCTTGACACTTGATAAAAGTGGCTTTTATGCCACTTGGTGAAAGTTCCATGAATTTGGGGGCCCATGTATCAATAGCATGAGTCGGCAATTCTTTGGATCATCATCTTTTGTCTTAGATGTGATGGATTATGATAGAGAGGATTCAATGGAATTTTCATAGAATTTGTTATTTAGATGGTCTTGAACCAACTACTCAATGGAATTTATTTCTCTTTCTTCTTAGTCCTCTCGTGGGAGTTTTTGCAACATTTAAAATATTTAGCTCAAGAGTCATACTCCCAAAGGTTAATTTCATGACCCCATTCCTACAATTGATTAGTGCATTTGAAGTTGCTAGGAAGGGTCGACCAAGAATAATGAGAATTGGGTTCTCTGAATGCTTTGCTGGCTGAGTATCTAGAATGATGAAGTCAACAGGGAAGACAAAATTGTCTGCTTAGACAAGTACATCTTCAACAATGCCCGTAGGGACTTTGATAGATCTGTCTGCCAATTGGAGTGTAACACTGGTGAGTTTGAGTTCACCAGACCCAACTGCTGGTAAATAGAGAATGGGAGCAAATTGACACTTGCTCTAAGGTCTAACAATGCTTGTTCAATTCTGAAGTTTCCAATGACACATGACACGGTTGGACACCCAGGATCTTTTTATTTTAGAGGGATTTTGTGTTTAAGCAAGGCACTAGCATGCTCTGTTAAAAAAGCTCTCTAGTGGACATTCTGGCTTCTCTTGACTGTGCACAAGTCTTTTAGAAACTTGGCATAAGACGGGACTTGTTTGATTGCATCTAGAAGTGGGATTTTAATCTTAACTTGCTTGAAGAGCTCATAAATTTCTGGTTGATTATTCAACTTTTGTACAGTTTTGAGTCTATGAGGAAAAGAGGGTCCCTTTTCTTTTGATGGTTTTGGGTCTTGTTTAATTACAAGTTCAGGTTCCTCCTCAATTACAAGTTCAGGCTCAACTGGTGAGTTAACTGGGATTGACTCAGGTTTTGACTTGGGAATTAGCATGTCCCTAATGGTCTTGTCAATCACCTTGCCATTCCTCAATGTAGTGATAACTTGGGCTTGGTCTTGTGGAGTTTCCATGATTGCAGGATTTCCTACCTGGAATTGGTCTTGTGGTGGTTTTTGTTGGGCAGGAAACTTGCCTTCTCCTGTGTGGTCTTGGATTGGGTCAATCTTTGGATATGGATTTTGAGGTCCTCGAAAGATTGAGTGGTCTGGGTTTTAAATTCAGTAAAAGCTTGAGTGGAACAATTGTTATAGTTCATTTGGCCGTGCATAAATTGATTCAGAGTATCCTCAAGGCTCCTCTTTTGTGGAGGTTGATATGGTTGATATGCGGGAGGTTTTTGAGGTGGTGGTTGCGAACCTTGTTGTTGGTTTATAGGAGTTGGTTGTGTGTTTCTCCAATTGAAGTTCGGGTGGTTCCGCCACCCTGGATTGTATGTTTCAGAGTATGGGTTAGAGTAAGGCTTGTTGAAGTTGGAAACGACATTTGTTTGTTCCAAAAAAATCTCCTTGAAAGCCGGAATGGTTGGACACTCCCCAGTAGGGTGTCCTGTCAGTGCACAAATCCCACACACCTATTCTGTGGGAGGGCCAACATCAACTTGATGAACCTTTTTCATCTCTAAAGCTTCAATCTTTCGAGATAGGGTGGACATTTTTGCTATTAGGTCATCATCATCTCTCAAGACATACTTACCCCCTTGGGAAGTGGATGGTTTGGCTTCAACAATAGTAGGGGAGGCTGAGTCCCACATCTGAGAACTGTCAGATATAGTGATTAACCCTAATTAATGCATAATTTAATTAAGTTAATAGGTCAATTGTGTTAGTTAAATAAAGTTAAACTAGTTAAAATAAGTCAAATTAGGGTTAGTGTGAGAATTAGGATAATACATTGATTGTTGTTCTTTTCAGGGTTTTGTGCGTCAAAGATACCAACTACTGAGGAGCCAATTGTGTCAAAGCTACAAACTACTGGGGAGCCAATTATCAAAGCTACAAACTATAAGGTGCCAATTATTAAAGCTACAAGCTATAGGGTGCCAATTATCAAAATCTCAAAACAAAGGGGGATCAAAGTGTAATTCAAGCCCTCCCTTTTTGCCTATAAATACCACCCCTTGGGTCTTGTAAAGATCATCTTTGTTTTTCTTGTATCATCTTTCTTGTAAAGAGCATCTTTGGGTAGTGGAAAACCCTCCAAAAGTCATTATTACTTTCTTGTATCATATTTCTTGTAAAGAGCATATTTTGGTAGTGAAAAACCCTCCAAAATTCATTATGACTTTCTTATATCATTGCTTTCTTGAAAAGAGCACCTTTTGGTAGTGGATAACCCTCCAAAAGTTATTATTGCTTTCTTTTAATTTATTATTTTCTTTTATTGTATTTTTGCTTTCTTTTAATTTACTGCTTTCATTTATTTCCATTGTCTTGAGCTTCATTCTTCCCTTAAAGGAGTGAAACTCTTTCACTTTTCTAGACCTTTACTAAAGCCGTAAATGGTAGAACGTGATTCATTCATTCTTTGTCAAAGATTGACTTCGTGTGTAACATGTTTTACCTTGCAACTCCTCTACTTGGAGGGATGAGCATCACTCATTTTTCTAGCTTTACCAAAGCCATGAAGAGTGAGTAGTTTAGTTTCTCATCCAATCTTTAGTAAGAGGTGATAGACATGTATAATTATCCAGAAGTTAAAATTGTGCATTTCATTTATACTTAGCTCCAATCTTTATTTCTTCATAATGTATTTTCATTACATTGTTGTCTTTACCTTAAGCATGAGTAGCTAAGCCTTTAAGTTGGCTTATCCAAGGGAGACCTCGTCTTAGGTATGCCATTTCAACTCATTTTTCTTTCTCCTCTTAGAGTACGATCGTTCGGTTTGACTAGGTAGAGGGTGGACGGGATTATGAGTCTTTGATACTCTGTAGACTTGTCACGGGTTATGCTTGGATCCTCACTTCCATCTCATCCCTAGCTTCCCACGAATCAATCGTACATCTATGCTCTATTGGAGGAAGGATTCCAGTTGACTTGGTAATCCCATTGGAGTGAACCCTTTGGATTAGCCAAAATTTTTCCCATTCCAATTTTGTTAAGACAAAAATCGCAAACCAAACTTCAACAACAAAAGATTTTACACTTTGTTTTTAACCAGAATCACCTTCAAAATGATTCACCTCCTTCCCTAAGAAGACTACCTTGGAATACTATTCCAAGTAAAACACGACAAACAAAAGTCTCTCTGTGCTTGGGGAGCATTTTTGTTCACACGCACACATTTGGNCATTGTCTTGAGCTTCATTCTTCCCTTAAAGGAGTGAAACTCTTTCACTTTTCTAGACCTTTACTAAAGCCGTAAATGGTAGAACGTGATTCATTCATTCTTTGTCAAAGATTGACTTCGTGTGTAACATGTTTTACCTTGCAACTCCTCTACTTGGAGGGATGAGCATCACTCATTTTTCTAGCTTTACCAAAGCCATGAAGAGTGAGTAGTTTAGTTTCTCATCCAATCTTTAGTAAGAGGTGATAGACATGTATAATTATCCAGAAGTTAAAATTGTGCATTTCATTTATACTTAGCTCCAATCTTTATTTCTTCATAATGTATTTTCATTACATTGTTGTCTTTACCTTAAGCATGAGTAGCTAAGCCTTTAAGTTGGCTTATCCAAGGGAGACCTCGTCTTAGGTATGCCATTTCAACTCATTTTTCTTTCTCCTCTTAGAGTACGATCGTTCGGTTTGACTAGGTAGAGGGTGGACGGGATTATGAGTCTTTGATACTCTGTAGACTTGTCACGGGTTATGCTTGGATCCTCACTTCCATCTCATCCCTAGCTTCCCACGAATCAATCGTACATCTATGCTCTATTGGAGGAAGGATTCCAGTTGACTTGGTAATCCCATTGGAGTGAACCCTTTGGATTAGCCAAAATTTTTCCCATTCCAATTTTGTTAAGACAAAATCACAAACCAAACTTCAACAACAAAAGATTTTACACTTTGTTTTTAACCAGAATCACCTTCAAAATGATTCACCTCCTTCCCTAAGAAGACTACCTTGGAATACTATTCCAAGTAAAACACAACAAACAAAAGTCTCTCTGTGCTTGGGGAGCATTTTTGTTCACACGCACACATTTGGCATTTCATTCATCCACCATTCCGTTGCCCTTTCTTTTGACATCATTCCAAGGGAGAGTGACACTCCCCTTCACACACACCATACATACATTGAGGGATGATGTCTGGAGGTTCGGATATTACAACAAAAGTGATCAAGCATTTTTGGCGTCGTTGTCGGGGAAGGCAAAGTGTCGAATCAAGAAGGTGATTTCCGGACAATGGAGGTAAGTCCCATGATCTTCATCATGGGCTGAGGTACGTTGTTCCGTGTACATATTCTTGTTTATGTATAATTTCATTTGTAGATAGTTTGTTGCATGTGGGGACGAGGCGAACAAAATTGATTGGTTAGACAACCCTTAGGCCCCAACATGAATATTGACCAAGACCCACCCGAAGATGCGAGTGATAATTTTGATAATGTTGGTGCCAATCCAAACATTCAAAGGGATGGGGGAGTGCCCGAACCTAGAATACCTAATCCACGAATGCAATTTCCCCCTCCCTTGAATGAAGGGAATAACATACANCTATTGGAGGAAGGATTCCAGTTGACTTGGTAATCCCATTGGAGTGAACCCTTTGGATTAGCCAAAATTTTTCCCATTCCAATTTTGTTAAGACAAAAATCACAAACCAAACTTCAACAACAAAAGATTTTACACTTTGTTTTTAACCAGAATCACCTTCAAAATGATTCACCTCCTTCCCTAAGAAGACTACCTTGGAATACTATTCCAAGTAAAACACGACAAACAAAAGTCTCTCTGTGCTTGGGGAGCATTTTTGTTCACACGCACACATTTGGCATTTCATTCATCCACCATTCTGTTGCCCTTTCTTTTGACATCATTCCAAGGGAGAGTGACACTCCCCTTCACACACACCATACATACATTGAGGGATGATGTCTGGAGGTTCGGATATTACAACAAAAGTGATCAAGCATTTTTGGCGTCGTTGTCGGGGAAGGCAAAGTGTCGAATCAAGAAGGTGATTTCCGGACAATGGAGGTAAGTCCCATGATCTTCATCATGGGCTGAGGTACGTTGTTCCGTGTACATATTCTTGTTTATGTATAATTTCATTTGTAGATAGTTTGTTGCATGTGGGGACGAGGCGAACAAAATTGATTGGTTAGACAACCCTTAGGCCCCAACATGAATATTGACCAAGACCCACCCGAAGATGCGAGTGATAATTTTGATAATGTTGGTGCCAATCCAAACATTCAAAGGGATGGGGGAGTGCCCGAACCTAGAATACCTAATCCACGAATGCAATTTCCCCCTCCCTTGAATGAAGGGAATAACATACAAATGGATCCTCCAACAAGGTCTGTGAGGGATTTCCTTCAACCAACCCATAGCACCACCCCCTTATGCATCCTCTTACCGATCCAAGCTCAACTCTTCCAAGTTAAGCCGGGGATGTTGCAACTACTTCCTACATTCCAGGGAATTGAAAAGGAAAACCCCTACTTGCACATAAAGGAGTTTGAGGATACAGTTGCAATCTTCAATGCTAACTATGCTATGGAGGACATAGCTCAATTGAAATTGTTTCCTTTCTCCCTTAGAGATAAAGTCAAATCATGGTTGAATAACTTGCGACCACGATCCATTACTTTTTGGGCTCAAATGCTTTATGAATTTTTGAATAAATTGTTTTCGGTTCATTGAACCACTACTTTAAAAAAGGAAATTTAAAACTTTTTTGAGAAGCCCAATGAGCAATTCTATCAATGTTGGGATCGTTACAAGGAGTTGCTACAATCCATACCACATCATGGATTTGAATCGTCGTAACTAGTAAGTTTCTTCTATGAAGGAATCACATCAACCCATAGACAATTCATTGACATGATGTGTAATGACGAGTTCTTGAACAAAGACACTGATGAGACCCTTGAATACTTGAATACATTAGCTCAAAATGCACAATCTTGGGACATTAGGGATCCCAAAGACGTACCTAGGACGTCCTCGGGTAGTAGTCAACCACAAGGGGGAGGGATATATGACTTGAGAGACCGAGAAGACTTGCTTTGAAAAATTGCTAAATTGTCAAGGAAAGTTGAGAGTCTTGAAGTCAATAGGAGACACGAGATGTCTAATGTGTCATGGACCGAGGAGGCTTGCTCCATTTGTGAGAGTGTGGAGCATTCCATATCGGAGTGCCCCAACATTTCGGCACTTAAGGAAGTGTCTCATGAGCAAGTAAATGCCTTTAACCAAATGAGGCAATCATTCTCTCCACATTCGAATACTTACAATCCGGGTTAGAGCAATCACCCTAATTTTAGTTGGAGAAATGAGAACCCCACTCCTTATGGTTCAAATGCATACACACCTCCCGTGCCTTCTAAGCAAGGTCAATACCAAAATCAATACCAAGGCCAAGGGCAAACGTCTAGCTCCCAATATCCTTGGACTAATCTGCTAGGGTATTCGTCAAACCCACCACCACATAATTTTTCACCAAGTCCACCTCTACAAAGCTTTTCTCATCAAGGACCATCCAATCCTCCCACCTACCAACTTTCCCATAAGAGGAACTTGGNCATTCGTCAAACCCACCACCACATAATTTTTCACCAAGTCCACCTCCACAAAGCTTTTCTCATCAAGGACCATCCAATCCTCCCTCCTACCAACTTTCCCATAAGAGGAACTTGGAGGATGTGCTCTACAATTTCATCCAAAGCCAAACCACCTTTAACAACAACATTTTGGATAAACTCAAAAAAATTACCAATGCCATAAGGTTACCACAACAAGAGAAGGGGAAATTGCCTACTCAACCCCAAGAGAACCCTAAGGGCTAACATGTGATTGAGTTGTCTGAGCCCACCAAAGGGAGTTGTGAGTAACTCAAGGTAGTCACCACTCTTCGGAGGGGCAAATAAATTGAAAAGACCGTTGTGCCAAAGGTTTCACCCAAAACCACATTGCCAAATGAAGAAGAAACCAAATGTGACACCGAGGGGAGTGAGATGAGTGATGAGGTAGGTGAGCAAGAAAAATTAATTGATAATAGTGTGCTTGCTTCCCCCATGCCTCCTCCCTTTCCTAGTCGTTTGAAGCTCCCTATCAAGGTGGCTAATTATTCTAATATAATTGAAATGTTCAAGCAGGTAAAAATCAACATTCCACTCTTTGATGCCATTAAGCAAATTCCCTCTTGTGCAAAGATCTTAAAGGATTTGTGCACAGTGAAAAGGAAACTCAATGTCCACAAGAAGGCATTCCTCATCGAGCAAGTGAGCTCAATCTTGAAGACAAACACCCCACCAAAGTTTAAAGACCCCGGATGCCCTACCATTTCCATCACAATATGAAATTGCCAGGTGGAGCAAGCATTGCATGACTTGGGGGCTAGTGTCAATCTCCTACCTTACTCGGTGTACAAGCAACTCCAACTTGAAGAGTTGAAGCCAACCTCAATCACTCTTCAGTTGGCTGATCGAAGCATTCGAACATTGAAGGGAGTGGTTGAGGATGCTTTGGTTCAAGTGGATAACTTTTATTTACCTATTTATTTCATTGTGCTTGAAACTCACCCTATTGCTAACCCTTGATCCCAAATCCCTGTTATACTTGGTAGACCTTTTCTTGCTACATCTAATGCTATTGTTAATTGTAGGAATGATCTCATGAAGCTTACTTTTGGGAGCATGACTATTGCTTGACAAAATTCCTTGTTGTTTCCTAACCTCTAAACATCACCTTTTAGCATGTATTGTATATGGACGAAATGGAGTGTCACTCTCCTTGGGATGATGTCAAAAGAAAGGGCAACGAAATGGTGGATAAATGAAATGTCAAATGTGTGTGTGTGTGTGAACAAAAATGCTCCCCAAGCGCAAGGAGACTTTCAGGGATCGTGTTTTACTTGGTGGTATTCCAAGGTCGTTTCCACGGGAAAGGAAGTAAACCGAGGGGAAGGTGACTTTGGGAGAAAGAAAGTGTAAAATCTTTGATTATTGGAAGTTATTTTGATGCTAGTAAAATGAGAATCAAACGTTGGCAAATCCAAGAGGTCACTCCAATAGGAATACCGTCTCAACTCGAAACCCTNAAGCGCAAGGAGACTTTCACGGATCGTGTTTTACTTCGTGGTATTCCAAGGTCGTTTCCATGGAGAAGGTAGTAAACCGAGGGGAAGGTGATTTTGGGAGAAAGAAAGTGTAAAATCTTTGATTGTTGAAAGTTGTTTTGATGCTAGTAAAATGAGAAACAAATGTTGGCAAATCCAAGAGGTGACTCCAATAAGAATACTGTCTTAACTCAAAACCCTCCTCCAATAGAGCGTGAATGAACAATTGATTCGTGGAAAGCTAGGGATAAGATTGGTGATTGTCTAAGTATAAACTATGACTAGGCCCACGGAATATCAAAGACTTACCAAGTTATCCACCCTCAACATAATCAAACCGAACCATTGAACTCTGAAAGAAGGGAGGAGAAAGAGTTGAAAATGGTATACCCAAGTGGAGGTTCCCCTTGGTTTTTCCAACTAAGAGATTTAGCTACTCATGCTTAACGTAAAGACAACAATGTAATGAGAAGACATTATCAAGAAATAAAGATTGAAGCTAAATATAAATGAAATGCACAAATATAACTTCCAAATAATTATACATTTCCTTCACCTCTTACTAAAGATTTGATGAGAAACTACTCACTCTTCATTGCTTTGGTAAAGCTAGAAAAGTGAGTGATGTTCATCCCTCCAAGTAGAAGAGTTACAAGGTAAAACACTTTACACGAGGAGTTGATCTTCGACAAAGAACGAGTGAATAACATTCCATCCTTCACGGCTTTGGTAAGCTCTAGAAAAGTGGAAGAGTTTCACTCCCCTAAGGGAAGAAGGAAGCTCAACAATGGAAGTAAAAGAAAGCAATAATACAATAAAAGAAAGCAATACTTAAAGAAAAGGAATGAGTAAGAGAGCAATAATACTTTTGGAGGGTTTTCCACTACCAAAAGATGAATGCTTTACAAGTTCTAAGGGGTGGAATTTATAGGCAACAAGGGAGGGTGAAAGTCTTGTTTGGTGACTTTGAATTACATGAAAGTCTTGCTTGGTGGCCTTGAATTACATGAAAGTCTTGTTTGGTGCCCTTGAATTACATGAAAGTCTTGTTTTGTGGCCTTGAATTCTTTGATCCCCCTTTGTTTTGAGTTTTGATAATTGGCACCCTAGTAGTTTGTAGCTTTAATGTAATTGGCTCTCCAGTAGTTTGTAACTTTGACGCACAAAACCCTGAAAAGAACAATAATTAATACATTATCCTTTATTAACACACTAACCCTAATTTGATTTATTTTGACTAGTTTAAATTTATTCAACTAACACAATTTATCTATTAAATTATGCCTTAATTAGGGTTAATCACACACCCCAACCTAAACATTACTAGTCCCCTAGGTGATCCCCAGTGGACGAGTTTTGTCTTGTGAAGGTTTCTAGTGAAGCTACCTACAAACTCCAATTAAAAAGATGTGTATATGTAAGATTTCTTGTCAGAATGAGTTAGCAACAGGATCGTTGGGACACATATCCCTTAATTTTGAATTGTTTCCAAACACTTCTCTTTCATTGGTGTGTACTCTATATAAAAATAAACACTTGTTACATTGGTATTTGGAATTCCTTGTGTAGTAGGAATGATCATTTTAGTATCAAGAATTGTTATATAACAAACATTCCACTTTATCAGCTTCCATGGACAGCTTTGATTTTNTGTGTATATGTAAGATTTCTTGTCAAAATGAGTTAGCAACAGGATCGTTGAGACACATATCCCTTAATTTTGAATTGTTTCCAAACACTTCTCTTTCATTGGTATGTATTCTATATAAAAATAAACACTTGTTACATTGGGATTTGGAATTCCTTGTGTAGTAGGAATGATCATTTTAGTATCAAGAATTGTTATATAACAAACATTCCACTTTATCACCTTCCATGGACNGACTATAATTATTACAAAATACACAAGCCGTTCGATCATTTGAATGGGAGGAGGCATAGTAGGCCTAACCATTAAATTAGTCTCCTAGGCCCTAATTTAATTTTTAACCCTTCAATCAATTTCATATTCTGAAACTCTTTTGAGTAGACCAAGTTAAAGGCCTAACATATTTTAGAAATCTATTTAAAACTTTATACAAAGCCCTAAAATGTAATAATTTTTTCACAGTCTATGTAAATCTTTATATATAAAAAGTCCTAAAATATAACAAAGTCTTCTAAAAATTTTTAAAAGTAATGATTTCTAACTTTAAAAATAGTAATCTATCTCAAATTATTTTTCACTATTTTTTCTTCCACTCTCACCACCTCTTCCTAACTTTTTCTTTTTCTCACACTTTCATTGTTTTGCTCTGGTTCTTAACTCTCATCTCTATCTCTCTTGTTGTTTCTTTAAAACTTCATTCAATTTATTTATTTATAAGAACCTGACTTTCACAATTGCACCCAATTTATTATCTGATCCCGCACCCATCCCAAATGCATTTAAACATTGAAAATAAATCATATTGCAACTCTTCGTAAAACGTCTAACAATAGTTAAAATATAATTATTATTTTCTAAAAATATTAAATGAGGTCTCATAAAATTCTCATCAGTTTGTGTTAGGCCGTCCTCATAGCTCTAGTTTCCCTTCCTTTCCAATTTCATCTGATCGCGAAATTAAATCAAAGAATTTGATACCCAATTGACAATCTCTTATATTAGACACGGTCCCGCCATTTTGTGGTCAAGAGAAATAGGAGATTGACTTCATTGACCAAGGCCACAACTAATTCATCGTCAAATTGATTGATAGGATTATAAAAGAGCTCTTACTGTGAATCTAACAAACCATTTTGTCACTGTTTGAAGGAGAATAAGGCTCCCCATAGCCTTTATAATCAAAATCTAAACCGGTGTGGTGCTACTGGATTTTCTAATCAATAGAAGAACAAGAGGAGTCAACCAAATCGATAGACCACTAAAAGAAACAAACACAGCACCTTAGATACAAAATGCACAATTGAGTTCGCCAGGGACATCCTCACATCCTCATCTGAACTTATTGGGATCAAGACAAAGATTGACCTCGAAAATGTCAAAAAATCAACTGATTCTATTCAAATGATGAATAAGAAAACGTAATGGTAACTATTTCTTCTCCTCAATTCTAGTGCGTCGTAGAGTCATTCGAATCCACAGCTTTCACTGGAGAAGCATAATTATAAATCAATCGATAAAGATTGATTTATATTAGGTTTGATATAATTTAAACAAAAAACTGAGCGGATTGAAATTGAATTGAATTCGAGTTTGATTTTCAAATTACACAACTTAAATTAAAATTCATGTACAACTCGGATTAAACTTGGATTCACTAATTTCTACTGGTTTGAGTTGGGTCTAAAAATTCCAAAATTTCAATCCCAATATTACTCGAATTTAAACCTATTGAGATTTTTTTGGCTAAACTCAACTCACATATAAGTACTGAATATTTTGACTTGAACAATACTACTAAAATTTAATTTAAAAATCTAATCAGGAACTTAATTTAGGAAAATATTATTTGGACCTAAAAATCTGACATAATTTGTTGATCTAATGACGTGAGTTCATTGGAACCATTGGATAAACACTGAGTTCCAATATTTGATGGAGCCCATAGTTAATCCAAATGTTATAGTGAATTAAGTCAGCAAATTAAGTCAACAAATTAGGTCTCAATAGCATTGCTCCTTAATTTAAGAATCTAACCAAGGACTTAATTTAATTCCGTCATTAGATAATTTAACTCATACACAATTAATTTATTAATTAAGAATGATACAACATGAATTTAAAAATTAAACTTAAAAAATAAATTTGATAATTACAACAATTAATTTCACTATAAGTCTCAATATTTATTAAAACCCATTATCTATTTAATTTTAACTATTAAATTTAATTTTTAAATTCATGTAACATTAATCATTAATTAAATCTAACAAATCAATTACCCGAATTCATTAAAATTAAATTCATATACGAGATCAAAATTCAGGATAACTTTGTAAGGCAACGCCGCCATAGGGGGGTATTTCGGGTAAAGTAACTAAGTTCGTGGGAAGCACGCTAGGGCACCGTTGCAGGGTCTATAAATATGCATCTCATCGAAAGGGTTTGTTTTTGTTTAGAGTCTTGCGATCTATATCCAGAGAACGCTTGAGAGTGCGACCTATGAATTCACTACCTCTTGAACCAACCTGAATAATGGCCGTTTGGTTTGAAATTTGTAAAAATTGTAAAAAAAAAGAACAACAATTGTATTGGTGTCATAGAACTATTTGGAAACCCTATTTTTTCTCGATCTATCTATTGAAATCTTGTACGATCTGAAGCAGCCATGGATATTCGATTTCCATACTCGCCGGCGGAGGTCTCCAAAGTCCGTTTTGTTCAGTTCGGCATCATCAGCCCCGATGAAATTGTAATTTCTTTTCCGATTCTATATCTATCTCCACTGATCCATTTTCTGTCTACTCTCTTTGGTTGCGGAGAATTGATCGGATGAGGAAGCTTGGAAATTTTGCGACAGTCAATTCACAACATATTATTAGTTTTTCTTTCAAATTTTATCTGCAGCCAATCGGATGGTTAGGGTTTCAAAGGTTTGAAAATTGTGATATGTGATGTGTTTCAAGTGCACAATTGCACTTAGATAGGGNAAGGTTTGAAAATTGTGATATGTGATGTGTTTCAAGTGCACAATTGCACTTAGATAGGGTTTTTTGTGAAGCTAAATTATAATTAGTTTTAATTTTTAATTTATACTTAATTATTAAACTTTAAAATTTAGGGTCTCTTTTATGTGTGGAGCTTATTTTATTAAAGTGTTAACCATTTTTTTTGTCCTTTAATAAATGTGTATATATGATATGGACTGTACTTTTAGACCTAAATTCTAACTTTTATTTTATTGACTTAATATTTTAGAAATTTTTTTGTTAAACTAAATTATAATTAATTTTAATTTTTAATTTATACTTAAAGTTTATTAAAATTTAGAGTCTCTTTTATGTGCGGCGCTTAAAGACCATACTTTTTCGACTCTCCTGAATCCTGATGAGCCGGCCATAGACATATACCAATGATATAGACTCAATGCTTACGTGGTAAAAATTGTGATAGGGTTTCAAGTGCACAATTGTNTGAATTTTACTATTGCACAATTGCACTTAGATAGTATGAGTATGAAATGACACATACTTAATGTTTATTATATATTAAATGCCTAAATTACTAAAAAGAAAAATTATACGACAACACGTTGTAATATTGAATAACTTTACAATACTTTGTAATGGTCCACACATTATTTTTGACAAATTAAAAAAATGCATAAAATATTGAGTTACAAATGTATTAAATTTAATCTTTACGTGTCATCCATTAATTAATTTATCTTACTTAATTGGTTTCATAGACGAAGACTCGAAAATGAAGCATAAACAGAGACTATAATTATTACAAAATACACAAGCCGTTCGATCATTTGAATGGGAGGAGGCATAGTAGGCCTAACCATTAAATTAGTCTCCTAGGCCCTAATTTAATTTTTAACCCTTCGTTCAATTTCATATTTTGAGACTCTTTTGAATAGACCAAGTTAAAGGCCTAACATATTTTATAAATCTATTTAAAACTTTATACAAAGCCCTAAAATGTAATAACTTTTTCACAGTCTATGTAAATCCTTATATATAAAAAGTCCTAAAATATAACAAAGTCTTCTAAAAAATTTTAAAAGTAATGATTTCTAACTTTAAAAATAGTAATCTATCTCAAATTATTTTTTACTATTTTTTCTTCCCCTCTCACCACCTCTTCCTAACTTTTTCTTTCTCTCACATTTTCATTGTCTTGCTCTGGTTCTTAACCCTCATCTCTATCTCTCTTGTTGTTTCTTTAAGACTTCATTCAATTTATTTATTTATAAGAACTTGACTTTCACAATTGCACCCAATTTATTATTTGATCCCGCACTCATCGCAAATGCATTAAAACATTGAAAATAAATCATATTGCAACTCTTTGTAAAACGTCTAACAATAGTTAAAAAATAATTATTATTTTCTAAAAATATTAATTGAGGTCTCATAAAATTCTCAATTTAGGCCTCAGTTTGTTTGTGTTAGGCCGTCCTCATAGGCCTCTAGTTTCCCTTCCTTTCCAATTTCATCTGATCGCGAAATTAAATCAAAGAATTTGATACCCAATTGACAATCTCTTATATTAGACACGGTCCCGCCATTTTGTGGTCAAGAGAAATAGGAGATTGACTTCATTGACCAAGGCCACAACTAATTCATCGTCAAATTGATTGATAGGATTATAAAAGAGCTCTTACTGTGAATCTAACAAACCATTATGTCACTGTTTGAAGGAGAATAAGGCTCCCCATAGCCTTTATAATCAAAATCTAAACCGGCGTGGTGCTAATGGATTTTCTAATCAATAGAAGAACAAGAGGAGTCAACCAAATCTATAGACCACTAAAAGAAAAAAACACCGCACCTTAGATACAAAANTCTAAACCGGTGTGGTGCTACTGGATTTTCTAATCAATAGAAGAACAAGAGGAGTCAACCAAATCGATAGACCACTAAAAGAAACAAACACAGCACCTTAGATACAAAATGCACAATTGAGTTCGCCAGGGACATCCTCACATCCTCATCTGAACTTATTGGGATCAAGACAAAGATTGACCTCGAAAATGTCAAAAAATCAACTGATTCTATTCAAATGATGAATAGGAAAACGTAATGATAACTATCTTTTCTCCTCAATTCTAGTGCGTCGTAGAGTCATTCGAATCCACAGCTTTCACTGGAGAAACATAATTATAGATCAATCGATAAAGATAACATACACTTGGATCACAAAAAATCATNGGTATTTCGGGTAAAGTAACTAAGTTCGTGGGCAGCACGCTAGGGCACCGTTGCAGGGTCTATAAATATGCATCTCATCGAAAGGGTTTGTTTTTGTTTAGAGTCTTGCGATCTATATCCAGAGAACGCTTGAGAGTGCGACCTATGAATTCACTACCTCTTGAACCAACCTGAATAATGGCCGTTTGGTTTGAAATTTGTAAAAATTGTAAAAAAAAAGAACAACAATTGTATTGGTGTCATAGAACTATTTGGAAACCCTATTTTTTCTCGATCTATCTATTGAAATCTTGTACGATCTGAAGCAGCCATGGATATTCGATTTCCATACTCGCCGGCGGAGGTCTCCAAAGTCCGTTTTGTTCAGTTCGGCATCATCAGCCCCGATGAAATTGTAATTTCTTTTCCGATTCTATATCTATCTCCACTGATCCATTTTCTGTCTACTCTCTTTGGTTGCGGAGAATTGATCGGATGAGGAAGCTTGGAAATTTTGCGACAGTCAATTCACAACATATTATAAGTTTTTCTTTCAAATTTTATCTGCAGCCAATCGGATGGTTAGGGTTTCAAAGGTTTGAAAATTGTGATATGTGATGTGTTTTTTTTTTATTTTTTTGCAGAGGCAAATGTCGGTGGTGCATATCGAGCACAGTGAGACGATGGAGAGAGGGAAGCCAAAGATTGGCGGCCTTAGCGATCCTCGTCTGGGTACCATTGATCGGAAGATGAAGTGCGAGACCTGTATGGCCAGTATGGCAGAGTGTCCTGGACACTTTGGGCACCTTGAGCTTGCCAAACCCATGTTCCATATTGGGTTTATAAAAACAGTACTCAGTATTATGCGGTGTGTTTGCTTCAATTGCTCCAAGATTCTTGCCGATGAGGTAATTTGTTCGCCTCAGTTAAGTAAGAGGCCAGAACGCCCTAGTTTCTGGCCTTGATTATAAGTTTTTGTATCTGTTCAGCTTTTTAGTCGTTTAGTGTGTTTGTCATCCATTCTAATTGGTGATCTATCTGATAAACTTGATTATCAAAAAAGCCATGTCACCTGAGCCCCGCATTTGTTCATCATCCAGCGTACACCATTGCAGGTTGAATTTATTATTCGGTTTCTATATTTGTAGGAGGATCACAAATTTAAACAGGCTCAGAAAATCAGAAATCCCAAAAACAGGCTTAAAAAGATTTTAGATAGCTGCAAGAGCAAAACCAAATGCGAAGGTGGTGATGAAATTGAGTCCCAAGGTCAAGACACTGATGAACCAGTTAAGAAGAGTAGAGGGGGTTGTGGTGCTCAGCAGCCAAAGCTTACTATTGAAGGTATGAAAATGATTGCTGAATACAAGATTCAGAAAAAGAAAAGTGACGACCCTGAACAGCTTCCCGAACCTGTTGAAAGGAAACAACAGCTTTCTGCTGAAAGGGTAAGTCCATTTTGAATTTTTTCTAGTTGTATATTTCCCAATTTCCTTTGGGAATTGCTTCTAGTTTTATATTTGTCATTTCAATCCCTTACCTCAGTGTCTGGCTTACTACATTTGATAGTAATGGTATATGCCACATTACAGGTTCTTAATGTCCTCAAGCGAATAAGTGATGAAGACTGCATTTTGTTGGGTTTGAATCCTAAGTTTGCCCGTCCAGATTGGATGATTTTGCAAGTCCTCCCAATACCTCCCCCTCCTGTAAGACCTTCGGTGATGATGGATACATCCGCACGGAGTGAGGCAAGTCCTTTGTGCGGTCTTATACTCCTTTTACGAGGGGCCCTGCTCTTAAATCTACAAGTTGTCCTGATACTGTGGGGTTTTGGTGGAATGCCATGGCCTATAAGTATTTTTCAATTTTGTGAAGATTGGAAATTTGAGACTTAATACACGAAGCTTTTGTAAAATGGTCGTTCATAGTCGCGAAACAGGGTTGTGTGTGGGTAATATGGTTTAAATGTGAAGTTTTTTAAGGNTGAAGATTGGAAATTTGAGACTTAATACACGAAGCTTTTGTAAAATGGTCGTTCATAGTCGCGAAACAGGGTTGTGTGTGGGTAATATGGTTTAAATGTGAAGTTTTTTAAGGCAATCTGCTTCTGTTGGAGATTCCAAGCTGAAAATTAATGCCCTATTTTTTTTTTTTCTTGTTTTGGTTGATTTAGGATGATTTGACCCATCAGTTGGCCATGATCATAAGGCATAATGAGAATCTGAGGAGACAGGAGAGAAATGGGGCTCCTGCACATATAATATCTGAATTTGCACAATTGTTGCAGTTCCATGTAGCTACATATTTTGACAATGAGCTTCCGGGTCAGCCAAGGGTATGTCTGCATCTTCCAGCCCTTATATTTTGATTTTTCTATTGATATGTGGCCTCACTTGGGTTTTTGTCTACTGTTCAGGCTACACAGAGGTCAGGCCGCCCTATTAAATCAATCTGCAGTAGGCTTAAAGCTAAGGAGGGTCGGATTAGGGGTAACTTGATGGGTAAGCGGGTCGATTTTTCAGCACGGACAGTCATCACCCCAGATCCAACCATTAACATTGATGAATTGGGAGTTCCATGGAGTATTGCTTTGAATTTGACGTATCCAGAAACTGTCACTCCGTATAATATTGAAAGGTCTCAGTTTGTATAGAAACTGTCTGCAGTTTACTCTTTATGGTTCCAGTTGTACCTACGATAAATATTATTATCATTTTTGGCCAGGCTAAAGGAGCTTGTTGAAAATGGCCCTCATCCTCCCCCTGGGAAAACTGGAGCCAGGTACATCATTAGAGAAGATGGTCAGAGGCTTGATCTTCGTTATTTGAAGAAAAGTAGTGACTGTCATCTGGAGCTCGGATACAAGGCAACCATCCTTTTTTTGTGTTTTGTAGTTATGGTTGAGTAGTTTAATTTTAGTTGCATCTTGAATATGCTTCTCGCTATTGCAGGTGGAGCGACACTTAAATGATGGAGACTTTGTTCTCTTTAACCGTCAACCCAGTCTTCATAAGATGTCTATCATGGGGCATAAAATCAAGATCATGCCATACTCAACCTTTCGCTTAAATTTGTCCGTCACTTCCCCGTACAATGCGGATTTTGATGGAGATGAAATGAACATGCATGTACCTCAGTCTTTTGAAACCAGAGCAGAAGTTCTGGAGTTGATGATGGTACCTAAATGCATCGTGTCTCCTCAATCAAATAGACCAGTCATGGGTATTGTGCAAGATACCCTTTTAGGTTGCCGTAAGATCACTAAGAGAGACACCTTCATTGAGAAGGTAATGCATTTTTTGTTAGTTGTTTATTGAGATCGTTTAATACACTTGACTAAAGACCTGATCCATTGTTTTACTTTGGCAGGATGTTTTCATGAACATTTTGATGTGGTGGGAGGATTTTGATGGGAAAATACCCGCACCTGCAATCTTGAAGCCTAGACCCCTTTGGACAGGGAAGCAAGTTTTTAATCTCATCATTCCCAAGCAGATAAATCTCNTTTTGTTAGTTGTTTATTGAGATCGTTTAATACACTTGACTAAAGACCTGATCCATTATTTTACTTTGGCAGGATGTTTTCATGAACATTTTGATGTGGTGGGAGGATTTTGATGGGAAAATACCTGCACCTGCAATCTTGAAGCCTAGACCCCTTTGGACAGGGAAACAAGTTTTTAATCTCATCATTCCCAAGCAGATAAATCTATTGAGGACGTCAGCTTGGCATGCAGAAACCGAAACTGGACATATTACTCCGGGAGACACTCATGTTCGAATAGAAAGGGGGGAAGTTCTTTCTGGCACTCTTTGCAAGAAAACCCTTGGCACTTCTACAGGAAGTCTAATTCATGTTATCTGGTGTGTTTTTAAAAATTCAAAATGTAGAAAATGATTCTTGGATTCTATTAATTTGATTTTACAATTTTTAAAGTACACTCTGTTGTCAATTTGTGTTCANCTTGGCACTTCTACAGGAAGTCTAATTCATGTTATCTGGTGTGTTTTTAAAAATTCAAATTGTAGAAAATGATTCTTGGATTCTATTAATTTGATTTTACAATTTCTAAAGTACACTCTGTTGTCATTTTGTGTTCGCATGTTCAGGGAGGAGGTTGGCCCTGACGCTGCTCGCAAGTTCTTGGGACATACCCAATGGCTTGTGAACTATTGGCTTTTGCAGAATGGTTTTAGTATCGGTATTGGAGACACAATTGCAGATGCATCAACTATGGAAAAAATTAACGAAACTATTTCTAAGGCAAAAAACGAGGTGAAAGAACTTATTAGGGCTGCACAAGATAAGCAGTTAGAGGCGGAGCCTGGACGAACTATGATGGAATCATTTGAGAACAGAGTGAATCAGGTACAGGAATGTAAAGTGTTTTCTGGATGGCCTTACTTTGTCCTGATGATTTTCCTAATGCAGTTTCCATGTCTAGGTGTTGAACAAAGCTCGTGATGATGCTGGAAGTAGTGCCCAGAAAAGCTTATCGGAGAGTAACAATCTCAAGGCCATGGTTACAGCAGGGTCTAAAGGAAGTTTCATTAATATATCACAGATGACTGCTTGTGTGGGACAGCAAAATGTTGAGGGTAAGCGAATCCCTTATGGCTTCATAGATCGGACTCTTCCCCATTTCACCAAGGATGACTATGGACCTGAGAGTCGTGGTTTNATTTGTGTTCACATGTTCAGGGAGGAGGTTGGCCCTGACGCTGCTCGCAAGTTCTTGGGACATACCCAATGGCTTGTGAACTATTGGCTTTTGCAGAATGGTTTTAGTATCGGTATTGGAGACACAATTGCAGATGCATCAACTATGGAAAAAATTAACGAAACTATTTCTAAGGCAAAAAACGAGGTGAAAGAACTTATTAGGGCTGCACAAGATAAGCAGTTAGAGGCGGAGCCTGGACGAACTATGATGGAATCATTTGAGAACAGAGTGAATCAGGTACAGGAATGTAAAGTGTTTTCTGGATGGCCTTACTTTGTCCTGATGATTTTCCTAATGCAGTTTCCATGTCTAGGTGTTGAACAAAGCTCGTGATGATGCTGGAAGTAGTGCCCAGAAAAGCTTATCGGAGAGTAACAATCTCAAGGCCATGGTTACAGCAGGGTCTAAAGGAAGTTTCATTAATATATCACAGATGACTGCTTGTGTGGGACAGCAAAATGTTGAGGGTAAGCGAATCCCTTATGGCTTCATAGATCGGACTCTTCCCCATTTCACCAAGGATGACTATGGACCTGAGAGTCGTGGTTTTGTGGAGAACTCTTATCTTCGAGGGTTGACTCCTCAAGAGTTCTTTTTCCATGCCATGGGTGGTAGAGAAGGTTTGATTGATACTGCAGTCAAAACTTCTGAGACTGGTTATATCCAGAGGCGATTAGTGAAAGCTATGGAAGATATTATGGTTAAGTATGATGGTACAGTCAGGAACTCCCTGGGAGATGTCATTCAGTTTCTTTATGGGGAAGATGGTATGGATGCTGTCTGGATTGAGTCACAGAGGGTTGAATCCCTTAAATTGAAGAAGTCTGAGTTCGACAGGACGTTCAGATATGAGATCGATGATGATGACTGGAACCCTAATTACATGTTGCCAGAGCACGTTGAGGATCTTAAAACTATTCGTGAGTTTCGCAATGTATTTGATGCCGAAGTTCAGAAACTCGAAGTCGACCGATTGCAGCTGGGGACTGAGATTGCAACCACTGGTGATAACAATTGGCCGATGCCTGTTAATCTCAAGAGGCTTATTTGGAATGCACAGAATACATTTAAGGTTGACTGTAGGAGACCTTCCGATATGCATCCTATGGAGATTGTGGAAGCCATTGATAAACTTCAGGAGAGGCTGAAGGTTGTCCCTGGTGACGATTTGATGAGCATGGAAGCTCAGAAAAATGCCACTCTCTTCTTCAACATTCTTCTACGTAGTACATTTGCAAGTAAGAGGGTGTTGAAAGAATACAGTTTAACTCGGGAGGCATTTGAGTGGGTAATTGGTGAGATAGAATCACGTTTTCTACAGTCCCTTGTAGCGCCCGGAGAAATGATTGGTTGTGTTGCTGCTCAGTCCATTGGTGAGCCTGCCACCCAGATGACTTTGAACACCTTCCACTATGCAGGTGTGAGTGCCAAGAATGTCACTCTTGGTGTACCTAGGTTGAGGGAAATTATAAATGTGGCCAAAAAAATTAAAACCCCTTCTCTCTCTGTCTACTTGAAGCCCGAAGTAAGCAAAACCAAAGAAAGGGCCAAGAATGTTCAATGTGCTTTGGAATACACTACACTACGCAGTGTAACGCAAGCTACCGAAGTATGGTATGATCCAGATCCCATGAGTACCATTATAGAAGAGGATGTTGACTTTGTCAAGTCTTATTATGAAATGCCTGATGAAGAAATTGACCCTGATAAAATTTCTCCCTGGCTACTTCGTATAGAACTAAATCGAGAGATGATGGTGGATAAAAAATTGAGCATGGCTGACATTGCTGAGAAGATCAATCTAGAGTTTGATGATGATTTAACTTGTATATTTAATGACGATAATGCTGAAAAATTGATTCTTCGTATCCGAATCATGAATGATGAGGCTCCTAAGGGGGAGTTGCAGGATGAATCTGCAGAAGATGATGTCTTCCTTAAGAAGATTGAAAGTAATATGCTGACAGAAATGGCCCTTCGAGGCATCCCAGATATTAACAAGGTGTTCATTAAATCTGGTAAACTCAACAGATTTGATGAAAATGAAGGATTCAAGCCAGAGGTTGAGTGGATGCTTGATACCGAGGGCGTGAATCTTTTGGCAGTTATGTGTCATGAAGATGTTGATGCTAAGAGAACGACAAGCAATCACTTGATTGAAGTGATTGAAGTTCTTGGAATTGAGGCAGTTCGTAGGTCCTTATTGGATGAGCTGCGAGTGGTTATATCTTTTGATGGATCATATGTAAATTACAGGCACCTGGCTATTTTGTGTGACACTATGACTTACCGTGGTCACTTGATGGCTATCACTCGTCATGGTATTAACAGGAACGACACAGGACCAATGATGAGATGCTCATTTGAGGAGACGGTTGACATTCTTCTTGATGCTGCTGTATATGCCGAGACAGATCACCTTCGGGGTGTTACTGAGAATATTATGTTGGGTCAACTTGCCCCTATCGGTACAGGTGACTGTGCCTTGTATCTAAATGAGCAGATGCTGCAGCAAGCAATTGATATTCAGCTTCCTAGTTACATGGAAGGCCTGGACTTTGGCATGACGCCTGCCCGTTCACCTATCTCTGGTACCCCTTATCATGATGGCATGATGTCCCCTAATTACTTGCTCAGTCCAAATCTTCGATTATCACCCATCTCCGATGCACAATTTTCTCCTTATGTTGGTGGTATGGGCTTCTCTCCCACATCCTCACCAGGATACAGCCCTTCTTCTCCGGGATACAGTCCCTCATCACCTGGTTACAGCCCAACCTCTCCTGGTTATAGCCCGACCTCTCCTGGATATAGTCCCACATCACCAGGCTATAGCCCCACTTCCCCCACATATAGTCCAAGCTCTCCAGGTTATAGTCCAACCAGCCCTACATATTCCCCTACAAGTCCGTCTTACTCCCCCACCTCACCGAGCTATAGTCCAACGTCACCCAGCTACAGCCCTACCTCTCCAAGTTACAGCCCGACATCTCCCAGTTACAGTCCCACTTCCCCAAGTTACAGTCCCACTTCCCCAGCATACAGCCCCACTTCTCCTGCTTACAGCCCTACTTCTCCCGCATATAGCCCTACGTCACCATCCTATAGCCCGACCTCTCCATCCTACAGCCCTACTTCACCATCCTACAGCCCAACCTCACCGTCCTACAGTCCAACCTCGCCTTCTTACAGCCCTACTTCTCCATCATACAGCCCTACCTCTCCTGTCTATAGCCCAACTTCCCCCGGTTACAGTCCTACTTCTCCCAGCTATAGCCCCACATCTCCAAGTTACAGCCCCACTTCTCCAAGTTACAATCCTTCATCAGCAAAATACAGCCCATCCCTGGCGTATTCCCCGAGCAGTCCAAGACTCTCTCCATCCAGTCCATACAGTCCAACGTCTCCTAATTACAGGTAAATTATAATGTCCTTGCTCCTGTACTTGAATTACTTGCTGTGTTTGGTTGCGTTTGGTTAGTTTGGCCCCGCTTTGTGCAGCATTCAGTTATCATCATTTAGATTTGTAATTTTTGGGCCAAATTTATTTTCGAAGTCAGCAGGCAATAATTGGCTTAGCTCACTGTGTAATTTGAATTTTCTGTAGCCCGACATCACCTTCATATTCACCAACATCGCCATCATACTCACCTTCAAGTCCAACGTACAGTCCTAGCAGGTAAATTGATTCTCATTTTTCTTGGCGACCTTTGTGCACACATTGTTGTTCAATTTTCCTATTCCTTTTCTGGGAAAATGTTATGGACAAGCAATAGCATGCCATTTATTCCAAACAACAATGATCTGATCATTCTTGAGAGGATGATGGTGCAGTTTACTTTTCTGTTGNTTGTTCAATTTTCCTATTCCTTTTCTGGGAAAATGTTATGGACAAGCAATAGCATGCAATTTATTCCAAACAACAATGATCTGATCATTCTTGAGAGGATGATGGTGCAGTTTACTTTTCTGTTTCTATGGTCAAATTGTAAGTTTTGGGACATGAATTATATGATTGGCCTATTTCTTAAATTTGTTGCTCCTTAGTCTTACTCTTACTCTTATAGCCATTTATGATAACTCACGACCCATTTATGCTACGTTTAGGTGTCCATGTTCCAAATAGTTTCAGAGAAACAAATTTGGGATTGCTTTCGAATTGGTTGTATATGAAATTGGACACATGATGCATGAGTTCTCTCCCGTATATAACGATGCCTTTACTACTATGTTACATTGGCTAATAATTTGTCCTTGAGGGAACTCATGCACTGGAATGATTGCCTCTGTATATTACCTTTTTGCAGCCCTTACAATTCTGGTGTCAGCCCAGACTATAGCCCAAGTTCACCACAATACAGGTGGGTGGAAATTTTTTCATATAGATTTTTTATCTTCATTAATTATTGTAATGATGGTTTGAGTTTAATATCAGTTTGACTTTTTACATTTAATGGGCTTGTTTCAGTCCAAGTGCTGGGTATTCACCAAGTGCACCTGGATATTCACCATCGTCTACCAGCCAGTATACTCCACACACGAGCAACAAGGACAATGGAAGTAAACGGTAGCTTGAAATTTTCTTGATAATTTGATGCAAATCCTATTGTGGAAAATAAATCTTTGGTTTTTGTTTCTAAGCGGAACCTCAAGGAAGACCTACCAGGAATATGATTGATGCTTCAACATTGTACCCCCCACCCCTCGGCCCCTTCTTCCTGTCTTGTCTAATTGAAAGGGAAGCTGTTGCGTCCTAAATTATCATTTGTGGGAAGGAGGTGAACTTTGTATTATAGGCCCCAGTGATCATTACGTGTATGCGTTGCAACCGCTTGAATCTCTTCCGTAGGTTGAGCCCACTGTCCCGCTTCATGAAGTTGATCTTTGTATTAGTGATGTTTTTTTTTTATTTGGATTATGATCTGATATATGTCTGCTCACTAATGTGTTCATGTATTTACATTGTTCAGTGTTAATATACTTTTGAGTAGTTTGTTTTTGTTTCTGTTTTAAATGGTTTTTGTCGTATAGAAAGGCAAGGTTGAGTACAATGGGTTTTTCTTTTTGATCTCTTGTTTTTTGTTTATGGTTTTTTGGTCGATGAAAAAACTTTGACCTGTGTTATTCGTATTTGACACATAATTTCTAATCTGATTGTATCTTGATATGTTTTCTTTGGGTAGGAGGGGCATGTTTCAGTGATCACTATAATAAATGGATGTTTTAGTTTCCAATTTTTTTAGGCGATGCAAAATTATTAGTCACCTAAAATGGTTCCACAAAAAATTAAATATTTTGTTTTTCCCCAGGTGTTGGTACCAAACAAGTGGGTGGGTGGACTCGCATAGCAATGTTTTTGTAAAACTAGTCATGTGGTAGATAAAGGGTGTATGTTCTTATTATCAAAGGGAATTGTGTAATGTGAGAGAAGTCTGCGGCATGTAAACCCATATTTACCCACGTGGTTCAATGTAATTTGAGGGCTAACACGAAAAATTAAATGAGAATTTGAGGTTTGAAACGAAAAATTTTCATTTAATTTCTGGTTTAATTTTAAATTTTTTTTGATAATTTTTGAATAATTAAGGATGACGTGGAATATGTGGTTAAAACAGTTTGAACTCGGAATGGATTGAAATTAGTGAAATTTGATTCGTATTGGGTCAATGATTAAGAATTCTTTCAGTTTTGCACCGAATTCATGTTTAGGCCATCAAAATCATGTTTTGTTCATTTTAGAAAAAATTTAAAAAATTAATAATAAATCTTAGAATAATCCAAATTCAGCGGGCGCTAATTTTTTTAAACGTCAAACAATACGTACTATTATTTTAATCAGTTAGATTATAATTTTATATTTTTTAATAATTTTCTTGTAATTTTTTATTTTTTGATAATCTCCCCCTTTTTTTTTAACTTTACGAAAAAATTCAAAAAATTAATAATAAATCATTGGAGAGTTCAAATTCAGCACCCCAATTTTTTTTAAACTTTAGACAATCTTTACTTTTATTTTAATCAATTAAATTGTAATTTTATATTTCTTAATAATTTTTGTACAATTTTTAATTTTTTTTTGATAATTTTTGAATAATTGAGGATGATATAAAATAGGCAGCTGAAATGGCCTGGACTTAGAATCAATGAAACTAGTGGAATTTGATTCGGATCAGGTCAATGATCAAGACTCATAGCTATGCGATGAGCTGTGCAAATTTTGCGTTGCAATCCATCATTTAGGCCCTCAAAATCCTTTTTTGTTTTTTTTTTCATTTTAGCAAAGAATTTAAAAAATTAATAATAAATTATAGGAGAGTTCGAATTCAATGCTGCTAATTTTTTTAGACTCCAAACAATACGTACTTTTATTTTAATCAGTTAAATTGCAAGTTTCTATTTTTTTTTAATAATTTTTGTGTAATTTTTAATATTTTGATAATCTTTTTTTTTTCTATTTTAAGAAAAAAATTAAAATATCAATAATAAATCATAGGAGAATCTGAATTCAGCGCTCCTAATTTTTTTAGACTCTAGACAATATTTACTTTTATTTTAATCAATCAGATTGCAATTTTTATTTTTTTTTGATAATTTTTGAATAATTGAGGATGATGTACAATATGTCGCTGAAATGACCTGAACTTAGAATGAATTGAAACCAGTGAAATTTGATCCGAATTGGGCCAACTATCAAGACTCATAGCAATGCAATGAGCTCCGTCGGTTTTGCGGTGAATTTCATCCTTGAGACCCTCAAAGTTGAGTTATTATTTTTTTTTTGGGAAAAAAAATAAAAAATTAATAATAAATCATAGGAGAGTTCGTATTTAGTGCCACTAATTTTTTTAGATTCCAGATAATATGTACTTTTATTTTAATTAGTTAGATTGTAATTTTTTATTTTTTAATAATTTTTGTGTAATTTTTAATTTTTTGATAATCCCAATTTCTTCACTTTAAGAAAAAATTTAAAAAATTAATAATAAATCATAGGAGAATCCGAATTCAACGCCATTAATTTTTTTAGACTCTAAACAATCTCTACTTTTATTTTATTCAATTATATTGTAATTTTTTTATGTTTTAATAATATTTAATTTTTTTGATAATTTTTCAAAAATTGAGGACGATGTACAATATGTGGCTGAAATGGCTTGGAATTAAAATGGATTGAGAGCAGTGAAATTTGATTCGGATTGGGCCAACGATCAAGACTCATTGCTATGTGATGAGCTCTATCAATTTTGCGCCGAATTCCATCGTTTATGCCCTTAAAATCATATTTTTTTTATTTTAGAAAAAAATTCAAAAAATTAATAATACATCATAGGAGTGTACAAATTTAGCGCCGCTATTTTTTTTAGACTCCAAACAATTTGTAATTTTATTCCAATTAGTTAAATTGTAATTTATATTTTTTAATAATTTTTGTGTAATTTTTAATTTTTTGATAATCTCATTTTTTTTAATTTTAGAAAAGAATTCCAAAAATTAATAATAAATCATAGGAGAGTCTGAAATCAATGCCACTGATTTTTTTAGACTTCAGACAATACTTATTTTTATTTTAATTAGTTAGATTGTAATTTTTTATTTTTTTAATAATTTCTAATTTTTTACAATTTGTTTATTTTACGAAAAATTTCAAACAATTAATAATAAATCATAGAAAAGTCTAAAATCAGCACCGCTAATTTTTTTAGGCTTCAAACAATATGTATTTTTATTTTAATCAGTTAGAGTGAAATTTTCTATTTTCTAATAATTTT
>CAUOFW020003169.1:103062-145105 GCA_963454935.2 Ilex paraguariensis | reverse complement strand
TATTTGTCATTAACATAAATCAGAGGCCAACACATCAACAAGAAAGAAGGGAGGAGATGGGCCCCAAACCTCCTGATCAGACGTAGAACCGGCTGCTCGTGCAAGAACATGCGCTACTTGGTTGGCTGATCTTTTCACAAACATAAATTGACAACTACCAATGTCCCTGGCAAGGGATTTACACTCTTCAACTATTGAACCAAAATAAGATAAATCATCCTGGTCAGATGTAATAGCTTGGATCACCAACTGTGCATCAGATTCCAAAACCACATTATTGAGTCCCAAAGTCTTAATCGCTTCCGCAATCATAGCATCCAACGGACCAGCAACTATACCATTCTTGGCTGCCAACATGGTTCCTTCAGCATTCCTTACCACACTGCCATAACCAATACGCCTAGAGTGACCAAAAAGAGCTGCATCAACATTGCATTTATATGTACCTGTAGCTGGCTTCTCCCAAGTCAAGTTAGCATCAACAGCCCGTGCTTCACCATGACTGGTAATAACTTGAGCGTTCCTCCACTGCTCATGCAATGAAGAAGCCATAGTCACCACTTGCCCTTCCTGAACTCTGCCATGACGCCAAACTAGATCATTCCTGCTGTTCCAGAGGACCGTAAGCACGCGTGTCCACCATTCACCAAAACTCTCCTCAGACCCGCTGTTATCACCTATCCAAGATAAACTCCAAACNGAATTTAAAAAATTAATAATAAATCATAGTTGAGTTTGAATTCAATGCTGTCAATTTTTTTTAAACTTTAGACAATACGTACTATTATTTTAATCAGTTGGACTGTAATTTTCTATTTTTTTCATAATTTTTGTGTAATTTTAATTTTTTGATAATTCTCTTTTTTATTTTGGGAAAGAATTTAAAAAATTAATAATAAATCATAGGATAGTCTAAATTCAATGTCACTAATTTTTTTAAACTTCAGACAATGCTTACTTTTATTTGAATCAGTTAGATTGTAATTTTTTATTTTTTAATAATTTTCGTGCAATTTATAATTTTTTGATAATTTTTGAATAATTGAAGATGACGTGGAATAGATGGGTAAAATAAATCAGACTCAGAATGGATTGAGATCAGTGAAATTTGATCCGGAACGGGCCAATGATCAAGACTCATTGTTATGCAATGAGCTTTGTTAGTTTTGTGAAGNGGATTGAGATCAGTGGAATTTGATTTGGAACGGGCCAATGATCAAGACTAATTGTTATGCAATGAGCTTTGTTAGTTTTGTACAAAATTCTATCGTTGAGACCCTCAAAATCCCATTTTTTTTATTTTAGGAAAAGAATTCAACAAAATAATAATAATAAATCAAAAGAGAGTCTGAATTCAATACTGTCAATTTTTTTAGACTTCAGACAATACATATTTTTATTTTAATCAGTTCGATAGCAATTTCTATTTTTTTAATAATTTTTGTGTAATTTTTAATAATTCTGTTTTTCTATTTTAGGATATATTTCAAAAAATTACTAATAAATCTTAGGAAAGTCCAAAATCAGCGCGGCTAACCAGACGATAGGTACTTTTATTTTAAAAGTTTGATTTTAATTTTCAATTTTTGAATAATTTTCATGTAATTCTTAATTTTTTGTTAATTTTTGAATAATTGATGATGATGTAATAGGCAGTTGAAATGACCCAAACTTAGAATATATATATTTTTTTTTGAAAAGGATATTTGTCATTAACATAAATCAGAGGCCAACACATCAACAAGAAAGAAGGGAGGAGATGGGCCCCAAACCTCCTGATCAGACGTAGAACCGGCTGCTCGTGCAAGAACATGCGCTANTATTTGTCATTAACATAAATCAGAGGCCAACACATCAACAAGAAAGAAGGGAGGAGATGGGCCCCAAACCTCCTGATCAGACGTAGAACCGGCTGCTCGTGCAAGAACATGCGCTACTTGGTTGGCTGATCTTTTCACAAACATAAATTGACAACTACCAATGTCCCTGGCAAGGGATTTACACTCTTCAACTATTGAACCAAAATAAGATAAATCATCCTGGTCAGATGTAATAGCTTGGATCACCAACTGTGCATCAGATTCCAAAACCACATTATTGAGTCCCAAAGTCTTAATCGCTTCCGCAATCATAGCATCCAACGGACCAGCAACTATACCATTCTTGGCTGCCAACATGGTTCCTTCAGCATTCCTTACCACACTGCCATAACCAATACGCCTAGAGTGACCAAAAAGAGCTGCATCAACATTGCATTTATATGTACCTGTAGCTGGCTTCTCCCAAGTCAAGTTAGCATCAACAGCCCGTGCTTCACCATGACTGGTAATAACTTGAGCGTTCCTCCACTGCTCATGCAATGAAGAAGCCATAGTCACCACTTGCCCTTCCTGAACTCTGCNGTCAAACAATCTTGAATCCTCTCACACTCCTGCAAATTAGCTCGGAAGAACAAGAAGCTGTCGTCTGCAAAAAATAAATGAGAAATCATAGAGGCTGTCCTAGCAACCTTACATCCATGTTTAAGACCTATAGCACAATAGTCACTTAGCAAAGACGAGCCCTTCTGCACACAAAAGAAACAAGTACGGAGATAGAGGATCTCACTGTCGCAAACCACGGCTCGGAATAATCGGTCCCAACTGGTGTCCATCCTACACCACCGAGTACTCCACAGTTGTAACGCAAAGCATAATAAGATCCACCCACCGCCTATCAAAACCGAGACGAAGCATCATATTCTTGAGAAAATCCCACTCGATCCTATCATAGGCCTTGGACATATCAATTTTAAGTGCTGCTAGACCATGCTTCCCCTGTCGCTTCCGTTTCAAAAAATGCCCAATCTCAAAGGCTACCATCACATTGTCAGTGATTAATCTCCCTGGGACAAAGGCACTCTGTGTTTCGGAAACAATCGAGGGAAGTACTCGCTTCAGTCTATTGGCTATAGCCTTTGACATAATCTTGTAAATAACTTTACACAACGCTCCGAAGATCCGCCATCCTCTCCGGAGTTTTTGTCTTAGGGATAAGAACAATGGAAGTCACATTGATTCCCGGAGGAAGTTGNCGGAATCAAAATCACACTCATCACATATGAGGGAAGCGCTTGGACCAGGGTTTTTAGAAGCACTTCCTTTCTTGCTCTAGATAGCAGCTTATTCCTCCAACCCTGCATCCGCTGCCAAGCTTTATCTTTAACAAAAGAAAAAATTGTCAACTTATTTCTTCCAGTCAAAGAGGGCAGCCCCAGATACTTCCCATGGTCTTCAGTTCTACCCACCCGTAAAAAGGCACAAATACTCTCCATCAAACTAGAAGACATATTAGAGCTAAAATAAACAGACGATTTCTGATAATTAATCATTTGCCCAGATGCCTTCTCATATACAGTCAAACAATCTTTAATCCTCTCACACTCCTGCAAATTAGCTCGGAAGAACAAGAAGCTGTCGTCTGCAAAAAATAAATGAGAAATCATAGAGGCTGTCCTAGCAACCTTACATCCATGTTTAAGACCTATAGCACAATAGTCACTTAGCAAAGACGAGCCCTTCTGCACACAAAAGAAACAAGTACGGAGATAGAGGATCTCACTGTCGCAAACCACGGCTCGGAATAATCGGTCCCAACTGGTGTCCATCCTACACCACCGAGTACTCCACAGTTGTAACGCAAAGCATAATAAGATCCACCCACCGCCTATCAAAACCGAGACGAAGCATCATATTCTTGAGAAAATCCCACTCGATCCTATCATAGGCCTTGGACATATCAATTTTAAGTGCTGCTAGACCATGCTTCCCCTGTCGCTTCCGTTTCAAAAAATGCCCAATCTCAAAGGCTACCATCACATTGTCAGTGATTAATCTCCCTGGGACAAAGGCACTCTGTGTTTCGGAAACAATCGAGGGAAGTACTCGCTTCAGTCTATTGGCTATAGCCTTTGACATAATCTTGTAAATAACTTTACACAACGCTCCGAAGATCCGCCATCCTCTCCGGAGTTTTTGTCTTAGGGATAAGAACAATGGAAGTCACATTGATTCCCGGAGGAAGTTGCTGGTTATTTAGGAACCCCAAGCATGAACGAGTGACATCATCTCCTACCAAATCCCAATAATTTGGGAAAAAGGCTGGGTTCATCCCGTCAGGACCCGGAGCTTTATCTGGGTGCATAGCAAAGATAGCCTCCTTAATATCACAAGCTTCAAACAGCCGTAGCAACTCATAATTTTGGGCCTCAGATACTTTGTGTTCAACTGTACCGTAAATGCCGTTGCCATCACTTCCCCGAGAGGTAAATATATCCTTGAAATAGCTAACAATAACATTATCAAGACCATGGCCCCACGTACACCATCTGTCATGCTCATCCCTCAATTTAGCAATAGAATCCTTCCGTCGTCGTGTTGAAGCATATTGATGAAAGTATTTGGTATTAGAATCACCACCTTTAAGCCAAAATTGCTTAGCTCTTTGCTTCCAATACTGTTCTTGCTGATTCAATAAACTGCTCAACTCCTCAGTAGCCGCTGCATATAAACTCACTGAAGCTATATCGCGCTTAAACTTGAGATCCTTGATGCGTCTCCTGCACTCCAGAATTCGAGTCTTAATACGGTCCAATACACTACATCCTGCACTTGCCGCCCAGCTACCACGTATTGTGTCCCTACATTCCACCTCCCAAAGCCAGCAATTTTCAAACCTAAACACCCTTCCTCTTATTGACTTACTCCCCAAGAAATCAAGCAAAAGTGCCGAGTGGTCAGATGAAGGAGCCTCCAGGTTTTCAACTATTGCGTTCTCAAACAGAGATAGCCATGATTGTGAAGCCAGTGCACGGTCAAGACGCTCCTCCACCCACTGAGGTGTACCCCTACTCCTCTCCCATGTAAAGCGATAACCAATCATGCCCAAGTCCCTTAAGCCGCTATCATCCACAGCCTCCCGGAAACCTTGTATAAGACTATATGGGTGTCTTATACGTCCTCTCTTTTCTGATTGTGCCAGAAGATCATTGAAATCCCCTATACAACACCACGGAAGGTTCGAACGCACACTAAGGTTTCGCAGCAAATCCCACGATTCCTTCGTTCGAGCGCGCTCTGAATAACTAACCATAAAAGCCAGTCAACCTCCACGGTGCCATCTCCAGGATAGTAATACTCACATCAATATGTTGCTTGGAAAAACTGATCAGACTTAGCCACTGTCGCTCTCTCCATAACAGCGCCAAGCCTCCCCCCCTCCTCTGCTACTATCCACGCTAAATAAGCCTTCATATTTTAACACATCTCTTAACTTTTCAACATGGGCTCTCCCAACCTTAATTTCCATAAGGAAAATAAGTTTTGGTCTTCTCATGGACACTAAGTCCAATAGCTCCTGAACTGTCCATGGGTTACCCATCCCACGACAGTTCCAACTTCGGGTATTGGGCCTGGCGGGCCTGGAATCCAGAACCCGCCACAACATCGTTTTTTGGAAACTCCAAAATCCCGTCTCCACTATGGTCCCCCACCTTCCCAAATCATGCCCAAAATCACTCATGCGACGCCGTTTAGGGTCCACAATCACCACTCCTTCTAAAATATCTCCATTTTCCACATCATCAGATTTTGAATTTGATTTGGCAACGTCCCGCTTATCTTGCACCCCACCAGAATCTCCTAGACATACGTTCTCTCCGTTAATACCATCGTTATCGCCAATCGGGGCTTTACTTGCCGCCCCCATTGAAGGACTTGCCTTATCAACATTCATGCTATCCCCCATCGCCGGACTACTCACCGGAGATGTCACCTGCGACTGTGAAGAACGCAGCCAGCGATCTCCTATTGGATTTACTGCCCGCCTATTCGATGCCCGCAGCCAAACCCCATATGGCTTCTCAGCTTGCTTGTTTGGACAATCATAAAGCTTCTCACAGAAACGCTCCCCATGACCAATCAACCCACAAAAGAAGCAAAAAGTTGGGCAGCCTTTCATACTTAAAGTTCACCCAAAACCATTCCCCACCGGCTCGCTTGATCTTCATCTTCCGTTTCAACGGTTGTCGAATGTCAATGGAGACACGGATACGCATGTATGACCTCCATATCCCTCCAAAGTTATTTACATCTGCCTCTATATAGGTATCCACAAAGTTTCCTATCTCCTTCCCAACCCTCTCAGACATAAATCCACATGGAAGATCATGCACCTGCAGCCAGAAATCAACATGAAACAGAGATATGTTGGACGGATGCCTTCCCATCTCCAACTTGTTAAAAACCAACAAATGTTGATCAAACGTCCATGGACCCCCTTTAACAACACGATCCAAATCCAACTCGTGGAAGAATTGAAAAAGAAACAAGTTAGGATTGAGATCCTTAATGCAAACACCCTTTACTGGACGCCATATGGAAGCAAGTGTATTTTTCATTGCCATGAAATTAATCGGCCGATCTGTTAAGAATCGACCAACCAGACACCACTGAAAGTCACCCTGAGTGCCTTCATCTGCTGCCTCTTCAAACACAAGACCCCCACCCTCTTCCTCCTCCAAAGTCAACATAGAACAGCGCTCCTCCAACTGATCCATGTTGGTGCTTGACTATGCCATGATATCACAAGAGCAAAAAGATCAAAACGAAACCCTAACTTGTCAAGATACAAGACCTTCTTACCTTGTCAAAAGACAAGACTCTCACACGTAACATATTTTTTGACCCAAACTTAGAATGAATTGAGAGTAGTGGAATTTAATCTGGATCTGGCCAACAATTAAGACTTATCGCTTTCGCCAAGCGATAAGCTCCGTCGGTTTTGCAGTGAAATTTATCATTTAGGCTTTTAAAATTATATTTTTTTTTATTTTAAGAAAGAATTTAAAAAATTAATAATAAATTATAACAGAGTCTGAATTTAGCTCCTATAATTTTTTTAGACTCCAGGCAATATTTATTTTTATTTTATTCAGTTAGATTGTAATTTTATATTTTTTTAATAATTTTCTTGTAATTTTTAATTTTTTGATAATTTATTTTTTTATTTAGTAAAGAATTCAAAAAATTAATAATAAATTATAAAAAAATTTGAAATCAGCGCTGCTAATTTGTTTAAAGTCTAGACAATACATACTTTATTTTAATCAGTTAGATTGTAATTTTCTATTTTCAAATAATTTTTGTGAAAATTTTAATTTGTTAATAATTTTTGAATAATTAAGGATGATATACAATAGGTGGCTAAAATGGTCCGAACACATAATGAATTGAGAGCAGTGAAATTTAATTCGAATCAGGCCAACGATTAAGACTCATTGCTATGTCAATGTGATGAGTTTCGTCAGTGTTGCGGTGAATTCCATCGTTTAAGGCTCTCAAAATCGCATTTTTTTACTTTTAGGGAAAAGAAATCTAAAAATTAATGATAAATCATAGGAGAGTCCGAATTTAGAGTCACCAATTTTTTTAAACTCTAGAAAATATGTACTTTTGTTTTAATTAGTTAAATTTAATTTTTTTATTTTTTTTAATAATTTTCATGTGAGTTTTAATTTTTTGATAATCTCATTTTTTTTAATTTTAGGAAGGAATTTAAAAATAAAAATTAAATCATAAAGGAGTCCAAATTTAGCGTCGCTATTTTTTAAAGACTCCAAACAATTTGTACTTTTTTTTTTAATAAATTAGATTGCAATTTTCTATTTTTTTAAAATTTTTTGTGTAATTTTTAATTATTTAATAATTGTTCAAAAACTAAGGATGATGTAAAATAGATGGCTGAAATGGCCCAGACTCAGAATAGATTGAAACCAGTGGAATTTGATTTGGATCCGCTCGACGATCAAGACTCATTGCTGTAATGAGCTCTGTCAACTTTTCACCGAATTCCATCGTTTAGGCCCTTAAAATCATTTTTTTTTCATTTTAGGAAGAATTTGAAATATTAATAATATAAGAGAGTTAAAATTCAGTGCCGTCATTTTTTTTAAACTCTAAATAATATGTAATTTTATTTTAATTAGTTAGATTGTAATTTTTTATTTTTTATTAATTTTCGTTTAAATTTAAATTTTTTGATAATCTCATTTTTTTTTATTTTAGGAAAGAATTTCAAAAAATTAATAATAAAGCATAGGAGAGTCTGAAATCAGCCCTGTTAATTTTTTTAAACTCCAGACAATACGTATTTTTATTTTAATTAGTTAGATTGTAATTTTCTATTTTTTAATAGTATTTTATTTTTAGTATTATTTTTTTTTAAATAATTTTTTTTAATTTTTATGTGAAAGAGAGACAGAAGAAAGATATGATAGTCTTGGCGAGAAAGAGGTTTGAACTTTTATTTCTTTTTTTTTTTTTATCGAAGATAGTGGTAGTTTAATTTGAACTTTTATTTTTTTTTCGCAGAGAGAGAGAGAGAGAGATTTTTATTTTTTAACTTTTGATTTTTAGGTTTCTAATGATATGGATTGGATTGTGAGTCCAAATTATTGCAATAAAAATTTTGATTTGACTTAATTTTTTGTGTCTTTCTTAGGGATTAAAATTTAATGTATTTAATTTTTTTTAGGCTGTACGTAAAGGTGAATAAATCTAACAGTTGATAATTTTTTTTGGATTAAGCTCCCGATAAAAAATCAAAACAATAGACATAATTGACGTTTTTTATAATTGCAAAAAATATTGAAAATACCATCAACTAATTTAAACACATATTCTAAAAAGTTATATCATCATATTATACAATTTTTTTGATAAACATAAATCACAAGACATGTATACTTAAAAAAAAAGTATGTAATTAAATATATATATATATATATACCTTCGGGCAAAAAAAAAATATATAAAAAATAATAGGTACGCAATAATCGTCAAACAGGTACATCAAAACACAAATCGTTAATGTACTTTGTTTTCTATAAAAATAGATCGTCAGGTATACTATTTTTCAAACTATTGGGTTGTCGAATTTGAAATTCAAAAAAAATAGATAAAATACAAAAAATACTCAATAACAAACACGAAAAAAGTAAACCAACTGTATTTGAAGCTGAAATCATGTCATGAGTGTAGAATGGTTAATGAAAACACATTAACTACTCAATTCCTACGTATTTGCGCCGACCTAGAAATTTTATACAATATTTTTAAAAGAATAAAGAACTTTTTTTTTATACTAAAAAACAAGTAGAACTAAAATTAATTTACAGACCAAAGCAAAGACCTTAGCGTAGTTAAATTTAAATCTAATTTAGTGTAGCTTCACAATCTAATTTGGTAACTGACGGTTAGCCTTTATATACTGTTGAAACGGCCGTGCCCACCCATAGCAACAGCCACTTTAACACCAATCTTACCGTCCTAACCATCAGTTCCTGTTTGGAAATTGGAACTGGGGGATTCTCCAATTCAGATGATGCTACTCTCTCTTCAATCTTACCGTCACCAACAACCATTTGTTTCTGTTTGGACAGGTGGATTTGGATTATTCTAATCTCTCAGTCTAGCCGGCAAAATTTACACAACCTGCCTTTAATAATGGTGGATGGCTGACATTACATACTATAATTTTCTAATCCTGTAATTGCCAACAACCCGTTTTGAAGGTTATTCGTGTTTGACACTTTATTTCTAATTTGATTGTATCTTGATGTGATCTGTTTTCTTTGGGTAGGAGGGGCATGTTTAGATGATTTCTATAATAAATGGATGTTTTAGTTTCCATTTTTTTAGGTGATGCAAAATTATTAGTAACTTAAAATGGTTCCACAAAAAAATAAAATAAATTTTTTTCCCAGGTGTTGGTACCAAACTAGTGGGTGGTAGACTCGCATGGCAATGATTTTTGTAAAACTACTTGTGGTAGAAATAGGGTATATGTTCTCATTATCAAAGGGAGTTGTGTAATGTGAGAGAAGTCTTCAGTATGTAAACCCCCGCTCCCCCACCACCCCACCCCCAGTAGCAACTGACATATAATATTTTAATAAAAAGGTGATACTATGTCATTAACTAAATAATAAAATTTTAAATGGACAAGACAAATTGAACCCATTTAAGTAGATATTGGTTTATATGAAAAAAAAAATAGTTATCTGTTTATATAGACGAATGATTATTTTATTTTTTTTGTCAAACACACAAATTAAACACATAGAAAATCCACACATCACAAACAATCAAACACACTTGGCAACGGAGAGACGCATAATTATTGTCTTGTGTAAGATTCACTTTTTTAGTTATTTGTATATTATTAATATGTGATACTATATGATAATATTGTTATGATATCATTGTTACAATGAATATTTTTCCCACATTAACACCAATCTTACCGTTCTAACCATCGGTTCGTTTGGAAAATGGAACTAGTCTCTCTCTCTCTCTCTCTTCAATCTTACCGTCACCACCAACCATCTGTTCCTGTTTGGACCGGTGGACTTGGATTATGCTAATCTCTCTCACTCTAGCCGGCAAAATTTACACAACCTGCCTGGCTTTAATAATCGTGGATGGCTGACTTCACATACTACAATTTTTAAATCCAATAAATGCCAACAACCCATTTCCAGGCCTTTATATCCAATAACCAAACATTGGCAGTACTTTAATATTATATTAAGACAAATTCTTTACAAACCAAGGCAAAACCCAGACGTATTACAATCTTGAGCAACGTACACATTGAATTAATTGAAAATTTTAATATTATTCAGTTTCAATCATAATTGATTATGACTTGGGATTAAATTCTTAAATTATATTCAAATAAAATAATTTTTTTAATAATAAATTAACTTAGTGATAATTCAACCACCTAATAAACCTCTCATCAAGTATAAGTTAAGGTTTCGGATATCCTACCAACCGTGGCCCTATAGGGCCACCACTCATAATTTTTTTNATAAACCTCTCATCAAGTATAAGTTAAAGTTTCGGATATCCTACCAACCGTGGCCCTATAGGGCCACCACTCATAATTTTTTTTTTTTTTGAGAAATAATTTTGCACAAGGTCAAGCATTAATCCGGTATGGAAAATAATTGGACGCTTTACTAATACAGTTGGGATATCAAAAATAAAAAATAAAAATTTCCGACCTTTCATTTTAGCAACAAGTGTGGCAAATGATGCGTCGTTCCCACCTCTTACAATTCAACATTAAGTTGTATGTACGAAAAATACGAATACTTGCAATGTCGGCTATTTCTGAAGTCGTAATCTACGATTTTTAATACCGTTGTCCAATCGTACAAGTCATTAGACATGTGACAGTATTAAAATTGACACAAACTTACTCATCGTCTTAATCATTTTGTCAAATAATCTTATCCTCCACCTGCCAAAATTGGTTGGATGTCAGTCACCATTAACCTACCAGGCTTAGGCTTCTCAATGGACCGTAATTCAACTATGGATTCTAATCTCTATCTATATAATAATAAAGGAGTGTATTTAAATTTTATCTCAATCATATTTTATCTCTTAAAATCATCATCAATCACTTATCTCACTCATCATCCCNCTATGGATTCTAATCTCTATCTATATAATAATAAAGGAGTGTATTTAAATTTTATCTCAATCATATTTTATCTCTTAAAATCATCATCAATCACTTATCTCACTCATCATCCCTTTATCAGACTCAAACGTCAAATCGCATCACTTATTTCTATCATATGTTTAATCATTTATATATTTTTTTCCTAAAAATATCACATCACTCATTTCTATTATATATTTAATCATTTAATATTTGATTAATTTATAATTAATATATTTGTTTTAAAAAATAATATAATAAGATCGATTTTTTGGACGCTCGAATTTTATATTTTATCATGCCTTCAGGCACGGGTTATAACTAGTAATTCTATATCCGACTAAGAATTTGTCCCCAAATTCAATTCGATTATCTCATAAATTATTTTCGTTTTTCAATCTAGATCTAGATTTATTAAGCACTGGATATTTGCTTTAACAATCTGTTTTGATAAAAAAAAAAAAAAAAAATCAATGAGTTGAATTTCTTATTTTTTTGATTCAACAGTCAGGGATGTCTGAATTAATTTATGCACATCTCAACAAATTTTTCTCTTTGATTCAGTCAAAAGTAGACCATCCACATTGGGACTAGGGTATTCATCAAGAATAAATTTTTCATAGTCTAACTCAGAAAAATTATTAAAATTCGAACTTAAAATATCTAAATTTACGACTCGTCTTTATTTTCACTTAAAATATCCCTCAAAAGTTCAATGAGTTGAATTTCAACATGTTATGTAAAGGTTGAATTTGAAGTCATTAAAGTAGTCAGTTAATTTCATCATTTATTCATATATTTACACCCATATAACTTAAATTGAATTATGATCGGGCATATATTTATATTATCAAACTCAATTATGTGAACTATATGGATAATCAATAAAAATTATAAATATATATAATCAATTTTAAATTCAAATAAGATTCAAATCAAAATTTGGTCGATTCAGGAGCTTAGAACTAAGTTATAAAGTGATATTCCACACAAGTGTTACAAGATAAAAATAAGTGACTAAGCATATTTTATTAGTTATCTGGCCTGATTACGCAGTTGATTTAGCCCGGAGTTTTAGACTATGAATCCAAATTTAATTAAGGTTAGGTTCCGATAATGACGAAAATATGCTCAAACCAAGCTGTAATATTAAATACTGGTGGACAGCTGCTAAGGTTTTGCTCGGTCATATCCTCTCCTTTGACCAAACCATCAGCCCCTCTCTCTCCCTTTCTCTCACTCGCCGGCTTGACAAGGTCTATAAAACAAAGCTTGTTATATATTTGTTCTATTGTTCTTGTTGTGATCCTCCCTCTATGTATATTTAAGAGTGATCATTAGAGACATATATATATATATATAGGAAGAANGATTTTTTCTGTGCAAGTGTTTGAGTCAAACAAGAAATTCAAATGAAATAGGAAAAATTTTAGCCAGGTTTCTTTTAGTTTATCATATCTTTATATATATATATAATTTTTTTTTTTGGGAGAGGGAAGGGACAGGGAAACTTGAATCCTAAACCTCAAGAAGACAAAATCTTCGTAAAGTAAGTAATATCATTAGACCAAAGACCGTTGGTATCATATCTTTATAGACATCTCTTATATTTTTTGAATCTTCGTTGACACTCCTGTTAGATTAAAAGTGTTAATTATAATGTAATTTTACTAAATTCTCTATGATATATTTGAGAAAAAAACTTTATCCATACTATCTACATAGACATATTTTCAATGAGACCCTCTCTATTTTTAAAATTTTTGTAGGTATTAAAATTAGTACTGAATAAAATTTGATTCGAGTTACTTAAAATTTACCTTTTACGTATTAAAAGTCGAGTCCATTAAAATTCTATTCGAGTAGATTAAAATCAGTTTAAATCAAATTTTAATCAACTCGCATTGAATTTTAATTTGATAAATAATAAAATGTAAATTTTAATACTTAAAAAATAAATTTTAATTAATTTAAATCGAATTTTATTTAGTAAAAATTTTAATAAGTAAAAAAATATAAATTTTAATAGCCTAAAAACGAATTTTAATCGATGCTTCAAGTAAAGTTCAAATCGGTTTGAATTTTAATATATAAAAAAATTAAAATTTAATCAGTTTGAATCGAATTTTAATTGACTCAAATTTTAATATGTAGAAAAATAAATTTTAATCAGCTTGAATTTTAATACATAGAAAATTAAATTTTAATTAAATTTTATGTAGAAAGATTGTTTGAAATTTATGTAGGGACATATTTAGTATTTTAGATGAACACGTGTCAGTGACGTTTAAATATAAATTAAAAGAGGTGTCAGTGATATTTTTGATAATAAAAAGATATTCTTAAAAATATAATAAACTAGAAGGAGTGTGAGTAAAATTTTCTCAATAAAATAATAATAGTCTTTAGAAAAATGATCAATAATAGGAAACATTGTAATTCACTTCACCTACAAGTTTGGTGTTCGCTGGTTTAAGAATGCCGCAGTCGCTGTTCAGCCACCTGCCAGCCTGCCACCCTTGAAAGTTTGACAAAATCAAGAGCATGCAGCTTCATCTTTCGTTTTATTTTTGGTTGAATTACACTTTGTACCTTAAAAGATTTTAAAATTTTATTTTTTTATTTTCAAAGATTATATTTCTCACATTATATAATTTAAATATATTAAAATTATTACAATATGACCCTTCTTTTAACTTATGTTAGTCATTTCATCAATGTCAATGAGATTTTTTGACAGAATAAATAACAAAAAATTAACAAAAGTGTCACATTACAATACTTTTAATATATTCAAGGGGTAATGTGAAAATTTTAATTTTTAAAGGTATAAAATAAATTTATGTAGATCTTTTGAGATATAAAATGCAATTTCTACCTTTAATTTTTGCGATCTTCTTTTTAAATTAATTGTCATTTGACTTAAAATTATCTAGTCGGCAACTCCCAGAATGGTCAAATTTATCAATTTTGTAAACATTGGCTAGCCGACCACAAATGATTAAGTTGAGTTGAAACGTCATAGTCATCCAATTTAAGTATTTAATTTATTGTAATATTTATATTAAAATTGAATTCAAGTGTGTGATGAGACTCAATTTCGATCTAACAGCAATAATTTATAATGAATTTGATCTTCAAATTAAAGTATCCAAATTAAACGCAAATAATATTTCCTTTTGTCTCCCCGCCCCCAACCAAAAAGAAAAACCCATCTTCCAATTGTTTGGGATGTAAAATTTGAGGTTTGTATTGTGTGTCGATCAACTTGCAAAACTGGATGTAAGGTAGAATTAATTCTGATTGCAGTTTCTTTACTGTTATGCCATTGTGATCTAAGACAAGCTAAAAGCCATGCAAATAGGATAAATATTACGAAGTAGGGTGGTTTAGTGGGAAACCGACTTTATTCTCCACTTTAAAGTTGGGAGTTCGAGTTTTAGAATTCTCATTGAGACTTGGTAGTTGACCGCTATGCTAGCCTAACTTGGTCTGGTCCCGAGAGGTATTTTAGGCGTGGTAAGAGGCTTTATGATTCCACCGATGAGGGCCTATCAGGGTGGTCGCTGGACGCTTTTCTTTACCCACTATTTTTTTCATAAAAAAAAAAGGGGATAAATACCCTCTTTAAGAATACTCAAATTTACACGAAGTTTCCCCTTATTACCCCCTCCCCAAATAAAAGGGATGAGATATGGGTCCACTCAACTTATATAAACACTCTTATAGGTTCAGTGAATAAACCTTTTATTTATGTATTTTTTATTACAACGTGTACAAGTTTGTATTAATTATTCTTTCGAGCTTAACCATTGATCACAANTTTATTTATTTATTTTTTATTACAACGTGTACAAGTTTGTATTAATTATTCTTTCCAGCTTAACCATTGATCACTGTAACTTGAATTAAATTAAAAAATGTCTCTAAAAAGATAAAAATGACTAACCCTCGTATGAAAAGAGATTGAATCACCCTTGAGGTTAAACACATGAGTATGAAAAGGGATTGAATCACCCTTGAGGTTGAACACATCATCCTTGTGATGCGATTTGAGAAGTTTACTCCGTATGCTCCTAATTTTATCCTTTTACATGTTCAAAAATTTGCTGGTTAACTATCAGATAAAGAATTGGTTTTTTAAATTCCTGATTCGTTGTCTAACCTAAAGTGATATTGAGATCAACCCCAAAATAGTTTTAGTAATAATTAGAGTAAGTTGTAAATTCAGACATTTTAAAGTCGAATTTCAATAATTCTTTTTAACTGAACCATGAGAAATAAATTTTTTATGAGTACCTTAATCTCAGTGTGAATGACCTATTTTTAACTAGATCAGAGAAGAGATTAATCGAGTTTGGTATAAATTGGGTATACACCCCTAATCGTTGAAAGTTTTTTTTTTGTGATCAAGTATATTGAAGATAATATCTGGCCATTAACTTGAAGGAGTTGTAATTGATTGTGATGAACTTGAATCATACATTCAAGATGGAAAATGATATAAAAAATTATAGATCCATAATCAAATTAACATCGCAGCCATCCCATTAATAAATAAACACTAATGCGAGACTAATAAACATTTTCCTTTTCACTTTTGGGTCATAAAACCCATATTGCTTTTCCTTCGTAAATTTAGGTAACACGAACTCCTTGGTATCTAAGAATCTCCCCTATGAGCTCTCCTTTACCAGAACCCACATACCTGCCACATATTTCACCATCTCTGATGAACAAAAATGTGGGAACTTCAACCACGCTCATGTCCTTCAAGAACTCCATGCAACTATCGTTCTCGTCGCCGTTCATCCTCGCAAACACCACCGAATCAGCCATCTGCTTCGACAACTTCACCACCGTCGGGTACACTTTAACGCACGGGCCACAATGCTTCAAACCCACGTCAAGAACAATCAACTTGTGATCAATTTTGTGTTCTTCAATCAATTTCTCTACATCCTCTCTGCAGTGAAGCTGAACCACAGCTGAATGATTGTCTCCGTAGTACAATACGTCTCCGACCAGCTGATCTGGGCCTATCCCTTCTTCTTCGTGGATCTTTTCCATGCTTTTGTAGAAGCTGAAATGTGGGACTTTCTCTATTTTCTCTCTCCTGCAAAGTTCTTTGGTCTTTTCGGATTCATCACCCATAACGAGTAAAAAGTTTACGTCGTTACATGTCCGACTAAGGTCCACCATGAAAGGGTAGATTTTCCTGCTGTGGTAGCTGTGGCTAGCTGCATATTCTACTACCACAAGCTTGTTTTTGGCCACGCGAAGGGCTTCGTCGAATTCATCTATGCTATGAACTTTCTGTACTCTTTCATCAGTATCGACTTTTTTCACCTCTGGGGCAGCTGTGGCCTTTGGAATAAAGAGGGAACGTCTAGTTTCCAAATTTTTTACAAGGTGGCTGGGTGGTTTAGTGGGTAAAGAAAGAGAGGGAAAATGGAACTGAAGGGGATTAATTTTAGTGATGGGTGCAAGATTTGGAGGTGGTTTAGCCAAGAAGTTTGTGATAGTTGCCATTAGGGGGGTAAGAATTAAAGGAAGGAGAGAGAGAGAGAGAGAGAGTATGTTTGAAGATGAGAGATGAACAGAGAAGATGGGAAGCGGAATGAAATTATGATGAGATCTGAGTGGATCTAAACATCATATCCACTCGTTAGGTTTGTGGCTCATATTATCCACTCGTTAGGGTTGATTTTTATCTCAATCCTTTTCGCCATTAGCATATTCTTCTGATTGGAAAGAGAAAATGCCATCAGTTTATAGTGGGTCGTGGAGGCCCTTCTATCTGTTCCACAAAGTTTGAAATTAGCTGGGCTTTTACGCCCAGGCTAATAATAAGTGAGGCCCAGTAAAACAAAAGCAGGGCAGATATCTCTTACTGGCCAATGAGTAATACCAAGTGGACTCGGTCCCTTTTGGAGAGTTCTACGGGTTTGTTGCATTCATTTTCTCAAGGTTTAGCATTCCTCTCCGCTAGGTATCTCAATAGACCGAAGCGGGGGCGGGGGTATAATTTTTATTCCTGTACCCCCTTAAAAAAATTTTGTCCATCCTCGATTCACTTCCGTTAACAGGTATAATTTTTATCTTCATCCCCGTCAGCGGATAAATTTTTAATCCTTGTCCCCGTTTCCCTCGTACCTGCACAAACCCAAACCCAAACCCAAACCAACATAGAGCCAACAAACCAGCATCAGCGTAAAATTGTAACAGTTTTTTTTTTATCTGATTTCATATGACAAAAAATCATCAAAATATCATTCTTGAAGAAAGCTCTTAGCTCTTACAGTGTGTTAAATATTTATATAAATCCTGAAATGTCATAAATCTTGGAACTTTAGTTTCTTAACTTACTATTTTTTTTGCATTTTTATTTCAATAATCTGTTTCTTAGAAGATTGATGACACGTAATCAATTACCAGTCATGGATATCTAAACTGGCTACAAGTCAATTATCTAGTAGGACCAATGGAGTAAAGAATTGTGATGAATAGCTGTGTGCATGTTGCTCGAATGGCAATTGCACCACGGAAGTCATACCAAAAGTACAAATGGATTTAATTTCTGTTGTGAAGCCCCAAAACTATTTTTTTGGCTTTCTTTTTCTTTTTAATTTTGTATGGACTCCTTATTAATTATAAGAAGCCTGATATTATCCATAATGTTCAATGAAGTAAAAGATTGTTGCTAATGTTTGCACTTATTAACTATGGTAGTGTATATTACCTATTTGATTATATATATATATAACGGGTAACAGGGACGGGACGGGACAGGGCGGGAATAAAGGTAAGTTTATCCCCGCCATCATTCCTGCACGGGTTTATAAAGGTATTTCCGTATACGTCCACCGTCCAATACATATAGTCTATCCCCGATCCAAACGGGATGAATTTGGACAAATACTCATTTTCTCCGATCCGCTGCCATCCCTATTCTCCACTCATATAGAGAGAAAGGGTTGCAAAGGATTGGCGAGGGCAAATGGTGGCAATGAATGGTAGAGATGGTAAATGCACTTATGATGGTGGAGATGGAGGTGGGATGATGGCAAAGGTGGTGCTGGAAGTCGTGGTAGTGGTTGCAATGATGGATGTGTGTGGTGATAAAGGTGGTGGATTGGGTGATGGCGTGGTTGTTACGAGAATAGTATAAATGAAGGAAAAAAAATCAATCGTTTTGAGGTATATGAAAGATATTATCTTCAAGTTTTGATACATGTCCCAACTAATAAAATTTAATGTCGGGTTTATAACAAATCACTTACAGAATACAGAAAAATAACTAAATATGTGCAGACAGTAATTCTGATAATTTCTCCTAACATCTTTGCGAAATATGTGCATGTCTATTATAAATCTAGTGCAAATTCTTCCAAGTTCTCCTTTCTGTGTATTTTTCAGTTTTCTTCTAAATTATGTAGTTGCATTTATGATCCTTTACATAGTAGCGGAAACACTCCATGTGAAACAAACCAAACATTAAAGAGAGCATAAAACCATACCATACACTTAGACATTACAATTTATCAACGCAAATGATAACTCGAGTGGTTACATATGCAAGTTATAAATTTAAACGTTTTGAATTTGAACATTGACAATCATTTAAGGTTAAGTCATGAAAGATTTATTCTTTATGAATATCCTAATTTCAATGTAAATGACTTACCTTTAATTGAATTGAAGACAGAATTAATTAAAGTACACGTAAACACGTCCGACAGTTGAAAAAAAAAACAGGCATTACAATTTACTTAACACATATAACAGCGGTACTGTGGGATGGATAGGCCGTGGATGGTGAAGGATCAGGCCTTTTGGTTTCAATGGATTTGGATGTGTTACTATATGCAAATGGTTTGAGAATTGAGAATACTTTCTTATATTTGGTAATGACTAATATACGTTCTTGGTAATAGACATTCATTCCATAAAGATGAGATTAGGTTTTTGTATTATAAATGAAAACTGCATTACTTCTTTATTAGAATAAATATATATATATATTTAACTTTATGATGAGCATTCCATTTTCATATTTCACTACCAAGTATAACAACAATGTTACACAAAAATGAAATTATAAAGTTCATAAACGATTTATTTTCCAATCCCAACAGTAAGACCCATATTTAACTCTTCCAAAATTCAAAAACAACTGGACCAAATAGAAAAATGAAACGACTAACATTCAGATTTTTATTTTTTTTTTTAATCATCATACAAACAACGTTAGTTGACTGTCACTTCGCCCTTCATGCCTGCTCCCACGTGAGGTGAACAGTAGAAAGTATAAGTGCCTTTTTCGGTCAAGGTCACCGAGTAGGTCTCTCCTGGTCCATTGAGGAGGTCCTCCTCGCTCATGGAGATCTTCGCTGCATCGACGCCGGCCGGAACTTTGTCCTCGTCGAACACAACATTGTGAGGGAAAGCAGCGTTGTTCTTGAACACAATCTTCTCTCCAGAAGCCACTGAAAAGTTGGCTGGAATGAAAAGAAAAGATCCATCATCAGCACCGAGCAAGACCTCCAGGGCCATGGCATTGCTGGCAAGCATTGCACTAGCTGCAGTAGCAACAACAACAGCACCCACTTCTTTCAGTGACGCCTTCACGGCGAGCCTCGGGACCGGAGACGCAGCCACCTTAGCGGTGGTGCTGCTAACTCTTGAAGTGGTCGCACAGGCAGCCTTAAGTCCGGTGAACGATGGGATGGCAACGGCAGCAGAGGTGACACTAGCCATTGAAGAAGTTTAGTACTGCCTAGTGTGTCTTCAGAGTATATGTGAACCGAAAATGGAGAAGAAAAAGAGGATGGATGGAGTTTAATACTTGGGTAAGGTAGAAATCTGAGGTGGGATTTGTGTGGTTCGTGTTTGTGGAGGGGTCAGGGATTTAGATAATGTATAGCAGGGCAAGGACGATGGATAGAGAAATGGGTTATCTGCTCGGGATAGGTTTGATTGGTTGGATTGGATTCTATCCACTGACGTGGCATGGATGTTTCTGATGTGAGGTGAAAAGTGGGAGAAGTATTAAACACAATAACAATATTATTTGAACCTAAAAATTTGATCTAATTTATTGACATAACGATGTAATTTTAATAAAATCATTAGATCAACACTAAGTTCTAATATTTAATAGGCTCTCCAGTCAATCTACATATTATAATAAATTAAATTAATATATTAAATCAATCTAAATGTCATAATAAATTAGATTAATATATTAGGTTCAATAACATTGCTTCGTGGAAGAGAAAAAGTTTTGCCANCAACTGGACCAAATAGAAAAATGAAACGACTAACATTCAGATTTTTATTTTTTTTTTTAATCATCATACAAACAACGTTAGTTGACTGTCACTTCGCCCTTCATGCCTGCTCCCACGTGAGGTGAACAGTAGAAAGTATAAGTGCCTTTTTCGGTCAAGGTCACCGAGTAGGTCTCTCCTGGTCCATTGAGGAGGTCCTCCTCGCTCATGGAGATCTTCGCTGCATCGACGCCGGCCGGAACTTTGTCCTCGTCGAACACAACATTGTGAGGGAAAGCAGCGTTGTTCTTGAACACAATCTTCTCTCCAGAAGCCACTGAAAAGTTGGCTGGAATGAAAAGAAAAGATCCATCATCAGCACCGAGCAAGACCTCCAGGGCCATGGCATTGCTGGCAAGCATTGCACTAGCTGCAGTAGCAACAACAACAGCACCCACTTCTTTCAGTGACGCCTTCACGGCGAGCCTCGGGACCGGAGACGCAGCCACCTTAGCGGTGGTGCTGCTAACTCTTGAAGTGGTCGCACAGGCAGCCTTAAGTCCGGTGAACGATGGGATGGCAACGGCAGCAGAGGTGACACTAGCCATTGAAGAAGTTTAGTACTGCCTAGTGTGTCTTCAGAGTATATGTGAACCGAAAATGGAGAAGAAAAAGAGGATGGATGGAGTTTAATACGTGGGTAAGGTAGAAATCTGAGGTGGGATTTGTGTGGTTCGTGTTTGTGGAGGGGTCAGGGATTTAGATAATGTATAGCAGGGCAAGGATGATGGATAGAGAAATGGGTTATCTGCTCGGGATAGGTTTGATTGGTTGGATTGGATTCTATCTACTGACGTGGCATGGATGTTTCTAATGTGAGGTGAAAAGTGGGCGAAGTATTAAACACAATAATAATATTATTTGACCTTAAAAATTTGATATAATTTACTGACATAACGATATAATTTTAATAAAATCATTAAATCAACACTAAGTTCTAATATTTAATAGGCTCTCCAGTCAATCTAAATATCATAATAAATTAGATTAATATATTAAATTAATCTAAAGATCATAATAAATTAGATTAATATATTAGGTTCAATAACACTGCTTCGTGGAAGAGAAAAAGTTTTGCCCGTGAAAAACGAGAATTGCAGGCACTAGATCTTTTGTTTAACTGCCTGCCTTGCCTTCAGTTGTTACACAGCTGTGGCCTGACTAATTTTAATACAGTTTCAGCGGTCACTAACCAATGACTAAGAGGTTAGCGGTTGGCCTACCGTCCTGCTATTAAATCTTAAGGTCACGAGTTAGAACATCGTGCTCTCTTTCTCTCCCGGTGGTTGACCCAAAAAAAAAAACGAGTGCCGAAGGTACAACACCTTACTGTGACATAGAAAAGTTAATAAAATCTACAAAATTATGCCTCCCAAAACTAATATATGTATCTAGATGAAGACGATGACGGCCAATTAAAACTACTAATTTCAGAAGTAGAAAACTAGTTGTCCAAGTCCAACTCAAATCCACACGTTGGTGTTATCTCTTATAATTGTCAAGAAGATGGCATCTGGGTCACGGTGCATATGTAGGCAGAACTAATTCAAGGTCATAATGTAGGAATAGAGCTAAGAGCAACCCAAAACTATAGAAATTAAAGACTAAAAAAAGGTCATTTTAGGTGTTTGCAACTGAATATAGGAAACATCGTATGATAAATTACAACAAAGAGTCATTTCACCTCATCAAACAAAACATCCTAATGCTAGCAGCAAGTAGAAAACAATCAGCAAGGATTTTTTTTTGTGCAATGCAATACCAGTCATATTTCGTACATATCTAGAATCTTCTCTATGACTGTATTTTCAAACTCCAATGTCACAGACTTTAGCAGTCAGAGAAAACTCAATACCTGATGGACATGGGCCACGACCTCAGGGAAGCTATGAAACAATAAGGCTGCAAGAAGGACGAGTTTGCCCGCAAAAAAATATAACACAAACAAAAAAGAAGTGAAAAGGGCGTGAAACCTTAAGATTAATGAAATAATGCACTGAACACAGGGTGGATGCTAAAACATATATTTAGTGGCATTGGTGCTTCTTTAGCACAATTTCATAAAAGGCTCCATAACTGCAATTTAGAGCTCAGATTAACTACTGAAAAACATAGTAAAGAGGTATAGCACCACATTAACTCCTGTATGATGAATCTTCACAACCCATTCGTGCCATTGTGCAGCCATTCTAGAATAAGGGGTATAGCACCAAATTGCTCATGCTTAACAAGAGGACAAACTGATAGTAAACTAACAAGTAAAAGCTCTATCTGGTGTATATGCAACTATCCATTGTTGAGCTTAGAGGTACAGACTGACGGTAGGTAGTCTCAAGTAGGCACTTGCACTACTGGGCTTTACACGCATGCAAAAAAGATTATCTAAGTTTTTTTTTTTTTTTTAGGTCGCGGATTATCTAAAGATTCGAATGCAAATTTGTAGCTCATCGTACAGTCTTGTACATTACTTTATTGGGAATACAATGGGTTTCATCATCTTTTGGGTTGTAATTTCAAGAGAGAGTATTACATTACGTAATTGTGCCTGCAATCAAATCAAGCAGGCACACACACGTACACACTAGGGGATGCTCACTCAGAAACCATAACCCCACAGCCCAACCATAGGATTTTTCTGAGATCAGAAAATCAAACAAAAGAAAAGGTAAAAGCCTAAAAGGTTATTTTGAGTGCACTCTATAAGATGGTGAAAGAAGACATGGATTTCATTGGTCATTATGGAACCCGAAACCCCCAATACACATCAGCCACGCACAGAATTATTTGCAACAAAGCTGGCACTTGTAAATGGTAGTGAATAGAAGCAGTAACGAAAGATTTGAATTATGCTCAAAATAGTGCCTTACTGAGCACAACTCTGTGGAGAGAGAGAGAGAGTATGGTGGGAGAGAAAAAGGGAGACTTCTCATACTGTAAGAAACTTAAACTGAAGGAAAAAATACCAAAAACAACCTTTACAACTGACTGCTTTTTTTGGCCAGTAATTAACAGCCTTTAGATACCAAGAAATGTGGGATATTGCAATCTTGCCCCAATGCAATTACTTCAACTGAATAAAACAATAGACAATGATCAACCCAAGGAATTTTATCTGATCGATATAGACCTATTCAGATTTCTATAACCAAATAGTTGCCAAAACATTTTGAATGGAGAAGAAGAAGGGAGTGCCAGCCATAGGAAGAGGGATGTTGTGTTTGTGACTGAAGAACTATTATAAACCAGGCCCAACACATGTTGAAGAGCATTCCACCAATTCCGACGATGATTTTGTTTCGACAAGAACTATTCCATTTTCTCTAATTGCTAAGCAATCATTATCATGTACAAAGTCAGTAGTAGATAGACAAATTGCAAAACTGGTCTCTGGGGTGCACTACAATCAGATTCACACCTAAAATTGCAACTAGACAAGTCACACACCAGACAGCAGTTCATCAACAACATTACACAGAATCCTACACAACATAGAACATCACCACAAAATGCACACCAACAGAGATGTAATCAACTTCTTATACAAATAGACTAAAGCACAAAAATATTTAAACGTTCCACATCAAAATGACTTCAATATAAAAATACATCAATTGTTGCAAACCTATTTACATGTACACAATTAGAAATGGTACTGTAGGTGTGAGCAATAGAATGTACACTGCACTCAGAAATTCTTTTCAATAATCGTTTCACCTCATAAGAGGGGGAAAATATCATTGTTGTCATCATCCATGTCAAGATACTTGAAGCGAATGTCACCACCTTTCGGATTGAAGCTGGGATTCACATAGCATTTCATCTCATGAAACAAGTTTAAATTATCCACCAGCTTATGAAATATATTGCATCCACAACACTACAATTAAAAAAAATACAAAAGAACAAACAAATTATAACCAATATCTGAAAGAAAGCAGTGCAGAAGAGACATTCTACATATGCGGGTACATATACCTGGACGAAAACAGTGCCATCGGTGTAGGCATGGGGATTGATGGCGCGAGTGGTTCTTTGACCACATACGTTGCAAGTGAAGGCCACGCGCATACGGCGACGAGGTGATTTGGTGAAGAGAGACCAGGGGAAGGTGGACGTCTGTTCTGCAATTGACCCCGACTCAGCACCGGCGGGGACTGAAGGGCCTTCCATGCCTGAACCTGTAGTCCAACCCCTCACGTTCGCAGCACTCAGAACCAAGCCCATCGCGGCATCCTGAAAATTCCCAAAAAAGCTTAATATCAAAAAAACCCTAGGTCACCATTTCGTCCTCTACGAAGAAAGGCTTAGGGAATAAATTGTTTGATTCAAATACCTGAGAGAGAGTGCGATTGCTGTGGCTCGGTACGATGCTTGAACCATTTGAGTCGGACCGGAGATCGGATTCGTTACCGTTATCTGAATCCAAAGAAGAGGTGTTAGAATTAGGAACGGATCAAAAGATTGAGAATAAAAATGGAAATGAAAAGAGAGCTTACTTTTGGGAGAGGTGGAGAATCGGAGGAGTCTTCTTGACGAAGGATCTTTGGATTTGGGAGAGAAGATGGGGAGGGAAGAAGGAGAAGAGACGATGGTTGAAGTTAGGGCTTCCATGGTTGGTGAATTGAGGAAGAAGAGAGAAACGGCCTTGGCTTTGATGATTGGGAATGTTGTTCAATCTTTACCGGGGATCACTGAATTGACTGTATATANTAAATTTGAGTTAACAAACACACCCTTAATAGTTTGATGATAAAAAATTAAATTAGGTGAGAATGAATATTTTTGGGGTGTGAATAGCCTCACCCAAAAAAATGAGAGGAATATACCACTTTAACTTTCAATGGTTAATTATTTATCAAACAAAGTGGGTGGACGAACGGGTTAGGCGGTTGAGGTAAGCTGGGCGGGTAGGTTTTTGGGCTGGGAATTAATGGATTTTTACGAGTGGGCTAATGGGCCTGATTTGTAGACTGGATAATGGGCTTGGACACAGGTCCAGGCCTCTTCTTGAAGGATATTAGGATAGAATTCGAACTGGTCAACTATCAAATTTTGGGCTGAGAAACAGATCTGGTGGGCCAACCTGACCCACGGACACTCCCATATATACATAGGATATGTGGACGAGATTCCCTTCTTGATGACTTAAATTCAGATTTTTAAGCCAACCTCCCTTCTATTCTCAAATTCCTATTTAAATTTAAATTTAAGTAAAAATAACTCCCAATATTTTACTCAAATTCAAAAGAAACTTAAATTTTTATTGAAATTTTTAATGTCAAATTTTACTCTTTTAAAAGATATAATGGTCGTATTTCACTTTTTTAATTTTATCTTCTTTTAATTTTGAATTTGTCTATTTAAGTATTTTGAATCAAATTAAAATTTTTTGTCAATTATTAATTTAAATTTGAGTTGAAATTACAGATGATCTAATTAATGAATAATTATAGTTGTAGGTGTTCCGAATTTATGTTGTGAGCATAGATCCATTGTGGGCCTGTGGCCCTTCTGATTTTTTGAAAAGGTCAAAAAATTTTCAGTCGTCGGTACAGGGAAATAGACTTTTGAGCTAATAAATACAAGCGTTGGTTCAGGTATAGCTTGGGGCTCGAGTTACTTGGATTTTGCTTGGCTCGGCCCGGTTCGGTTCATTTTTAAATAAATTGAATTTGAATAATTTTTATATTTATTTATAAAAATTAGCTCGACAAATTCTGGCTCAAACTTATGAAACTTGACTTGATTAACNTTTTTTTTTTTTAGGTCGCGGATTATCTAAAGATTCGAATGCAAATTTGTAGCTCATTGTACAGTCTTGTACATTACTTTATTGGGAATACAATGGGTTTCATCATCTTTCGGGTTGTAATTTCAAAAGAGAGTATTACATTACGTAATTGTGCCTGCAATCAAATCAAGCAGGCACACACACGTACACACTAAGGGATGCTCACTTAGAAACCATAACCCCACAGCCCAACCATAGGATTTTTCTGAGATCAGAAAATCAAACAAAAGAAAAGGTAAAAGCCTAAAAGGTTATTTTGAGTGCACTCTATAAGATGGTGAAAGAAGACATGGATTTCATTGGTCATTATGGAACCCGAAAACCCCAATACACATCAGCCACGCACAGAATAATAAGCCTAAAAGGTTATTTTGAGTGCACTCTATAAGATGGTGAAAGAAGACATGGATTTCATTGGTCATTATGGAACCCGAAACCCCCAATACACATCAGCCACGCACAGAATTATTTGCAACAAAGCTGGCACTTGTAAATGGTAGTGAATAGAAGCAGTAACGAAAGATTTGAATTATGCTCAAAATAGTGCCTTACTGAGCACAACTCTGTGGAGAGAGAGAGAGAGTATGGTGGGAGAGAAAAAGGGAGACTTCTCATACTGTAAGAAACTTAAACTGAAGGAAAAAATACCAAAAACAACCTTTACAACTGACTGCTTTTTTTGGCCAGTAATTAACAGCCTTTAGATACCAAGAAATGTGGGATATTGCAATCTTGCCCCAATGCAATTACTTCAACTGAATAAAACAATAGACAATGATCAACCCAAGGAATTTTATCTGATCGATATAGACCTATTCAGATTTCTATAACCAAATAGTTGCCAAAACATTTTGAATGGAGAAGAAGAAGGGAGTCCCAGCCATAGGAAGAGGGATGTTGTGTTTGTGACTGAAGAACTATTATAAACCAGGCCCAACACATGTTGAAGAGCATTCCACCAATTCCGACGATGATTTTGTTTTGACAAGAACTATTCCATTTTCTCTAATTGCTAAGCAATCATTATCATGTACAAAGTCAGTAGTAGATAGACAAATTGCAAAACTGGTCTCTGGGGTGCACTACAATCAGATTCACACCTAAAATTGCAACTAGACAAGTCACACACCAGACAGCAGTTCATCAACAACATTACACAGAATCCTACACAACATAGAACATCACCACAAAATGCACACCAACAGAGATGTAATCAACTTCTTATACAAATAGACTAAAGCACAAAAATATTTAAACGTTCCACATCAAAATGACTTCAATATAAAAATACATCAATTGTTGCAAACCTATTTACATGTACACAATTAGAAATGGTACTGTAGGTGTGAGCAATAGAATGTACACTGCACTCAGAAATTCTTTTCAATAATCGTTTCACCTCATAAGAGGGGGAAAATATCATTGTTGTCATCATCCATGTCAAGATACTTGAAGCGAATGTCACCACCTTTCGGATTGAAGCTGGGATTCACATAGCATTTCATCTCATGAAACAAGTTTAAATTATCCACCAGCTTATGAAATATATTGCATCCACAACACTACAATTAAAAAAAATACAAAAGAACAAACAAATTATAACCAATATCTGAAAGAAAGCAGTGCAGAAGAGACATTCTACATATGCGGGTACATATACCTGGACGAAAACAGTGCCATCGGTGTAGGCATGGGGATTGATGGCGCGAGTGGTTCTTTGACCACATACGTTGCAAGTGAAGGCCACGCGCATACGGCGACGAGGTGATTTGGTGAAGAGAGACCAGGGGAAGGTGGACGTCTGTTCTGCAATTGACCCCGACTCAGCACCGGCGGGGACTGAAGGGCCTTCCATGCCTGAACCTGTAGTCCAACCCCTCACGTTCGCAGCACTCAGAACCAAGCCCATCGCGGCATCCTGAAAATTCCCAAAAAAGCTTAATATCAAAAAAACCCTAGGTCACCATTTCGTCCTCTACGAAGAAAGGCTTAGGGAATAAATTGTTTGATTCAAATACCTGAGAGAGAGTGCGATTGCTGTGGCTCGGTACGATGCTTGAACCATTTGAGTCGGACCGGAGATCGGATTCGTTACCGTTATCTGAATCCAAAGAAGAGGTGTTAGAATTAGGAACGGATCAAAAGATTGAGAATAAAAATGGAAATGAAAAGAGAGCTTACTTTTGGGAGAGGTGGAGAATCGGAGGAGTCTTCTTGACGAAGGATCTTTGGATTTGGGAGAGAAGATGGGGAGGGAAGAAGGAGAAGAGACGATGGTTGAAGTTAGGGCTTCCATGGTTGGTGAATTGAGGAAGAAGAGAGAAACGGCCTTGGCTTTGATGATTGGGAATGTTGTTCAATCTTTACCGGGGATCACTGAATTGACTGTATATATATACTCCGTGAAAATTTTTTAGGCCTGGGGCTGGATAGCCCAAGACCTTACCCGGTGAGCTATTAGGTGGGTTGGGCTTTGGGTACGAGTAGAGTATCCGTAACTCAATTTCATACTCACTGTATGGGTTTTTTTTTATATATATATACATTTTTTAACATAGTATTTTTGTAAATTATATTTTTAAATTGAAAATAAAGTTAAAATGTACAAAAAAATAAATAATAAATAATTTTATTTGAGAGTAATTATTTAGTATTTAAGTAAATAATGAATAATATACTTAAATTACTCAACTTAATAGTTAAGTAAATAAAAAAAATTGTGTAAAACTATTTTTACCCCACAAATCTCTATTCTCACTCCATTTAATTTTTTATTATCAAACTATTAAATCCACTCATTCTATATTCACCCTATTAATAACTAAATTCATTTCATTCTATATACATCTTTTGAATAATTAAGTTCACTTTATTTTTTCTTAAAATTAGAGTTTCAGACGTTGTCTCATCTCATATTCTCACAAAACACTTTTTCAATATGGATTTCTCTAATGAGATACAAGTTACTATTATTTATCGATATAATTCTATTTTTTATTTCACGTGTACTGTATAAATTTTTATTATTTTTGTTGTGTTTTGGTATTATAATAATTTTTTACTTAGGGTTTATATGTGTGTGTGTATAAAAGCTTATGTCATTTTGTGAATTAGCTTTTGTGATATAGCCTTTGTGAATTAGAAATCTTGTTTCGTTTTCTATTTTTTGGCAACATATTTATTCCTTTGTTTTCTTTATTTTGTCATTTCTTAATTTTTTTCTTATTTGTTTTTGAGTAGTGATAGATTTTTCTTTTTTGTTTTCTTTTCTTACATATTAAAGGGTGCATATACCATGCGATGTATTTAGTTATTAATGGGGAGTGTAAAAAAGGGGTGGATTTGGTAGTGTTTCATAAAACTGAAAATTGAAATCTGAAGTTTGAAATATGAAAGCTGAATGCTGAATTTGTAATCTGTTTAGTATTCACTGAAATTTAAGTACTAAATTAAACTAAATTATTTGATAATTACACAAAGTTGTCGTTTGAAAATAAATTAATTTTCAGTTTTACCCTTTCACTCTTTAATTTGAAAGTATTTATAAAATATGTTATAAAATAAATCATTATAACTATTATTATATTTGTAGTCTACATTGAACAAATATTTAATCAAAATAAATAAATAAATAAATAATAAATAACACGAAAAGTGAACAATAACAAATTGAATAACATAATAAGTGAACAATAACATCTGATAAAAAAAATAATAATAATTAATAAATAATCAAATAATATTTAAAAAATGTAATAAATTAGATTTCATTAACAATATGTGTGCGCACTGTGTGTGTGTAAGTATGTGTGTGTGCAGTGCATATGTCTGTATGTAATTGTATGTGCAATGCGCGTGTGTTTGTATATGTAATTATAATTATTTATGGATATTTTTGTTATAGAAGACAAGAGAAAGAAAAAAAAAACAAAAAATATATTGACAAGGAGAATATATAGGTTAGGGATTTTGAAGAGAAGACTAATTAGAGCTTTAATATGATTGTAAAAAATTTCAAGTATAATTGTCATATTGTAAATAAATATTATTAAAAATAATTTTACAGAGTGCTTTTAATTTTAAGTAAGGGATCTCATACTTAAAATTGTAGCCTATTTTTAAGGAGCACTTAACATATTAAGAGAGTTTAACTTTTAGTTATCAGACGAATTTAATTAATAAGTGCTGAATATATTAATTTTAAGTGTTAAATTTGAGTTAACAAACACACCCTTAATAGTTTGATGATAAAAAGTTAAATTAGGTGAGAATGAATATTTTTGGGGTGTGAATAGCCTCACCCAAAAAAATGAGAGGAATATACCACTTAACTTTCAATGGTTAATTATTTATCAAACAAAGTGGGTGGACGAACGGGTTAGGCGGTTGAGGTAAGCTGGGCGGGTAGGTTTTTGGGCTGGGAATTAATGGATTTTTACGAGTGGGCTAATGGGCCTGATTTGTAGACTGGATAATGGGCTTGGACACAGGTCCAGGCCTCTTCTTGAAGGATATTAGGATAGAATTCGAACTGGTCAACTATCAAATTTTGGGCTGAGAAACAGATCTGGTGGGCCAACCTGACCCACGGACACTCCCATATATACATAGGATATGTGGACGAGATTCCCTTCTTGATGACTTAAATTCAGATTTTTAAGCCCACCTCCCTTCTATTCTCAAATTCCTATTTAAATTTAAATTTAAGTAAAAATAACTCCCAATATTTTACTCAAATTCAAAAGAAACTTAAATTTTTATTGAAATTTTTAATGTCAAATTTTACTCTTTTAAAAGATATAATGGTCGTATTTCACTTTTTTAATTTTATCTTCTTTTAATTTTGAATTTGTCTATTTAAGTATTTTGAATCAAATTAAAATTTTTTGTCAATTATTAATTTAAATTTGAGTTGAAATTACAGATGATCTAATTAATGAATAATTATAGTTGTAGGTGTTCCGAATTTATGTTGTGAGCATAGATCCATTGTGGGCCTGTGGCCCTTCTGATTTTTTGAAAAGGTCAAAAAATTTTCAGTAGTCGGTACAGGGAAATAGACTTTTGAGCTAATAAATACAAGCGTTGGTTCAGGTATAGCTTGGGGCTCGAGTTACTTGGATTTTGCTTGGCTCGGCCCGGTTCGGTTCATTTTTAAATAAATTGAATTTGAATAATTTTTATATTTATTTATAAAAATTAACTCGACAAATTCTGGCTCAAACTTATGAAACTTGACTTGATTAACAGTCCTAATTAAGGACACACAATAGTAAGAAAACTTTGAAGCCCCTATGACATACAAGTTTTCGCTTTATATAAAATGTATATTTAACTCTTACTCAAATTTAGATTCAAATTTAAATTCCAATTTTTAACTCAAACTTATACCAAATTAAAGGAGACTCAAATCTTTACTTAAATATTTAATGGTAAGATTTTACCATATTTTAAAGATTCAATGATCATCTTTTAAATTTGAGTTTCTTTTTTTTTTTTAAATTTGAATTTGTCAATTAGAACCCTTTGTATCAAATTAAATTTTTTACTCAAATGTTAGTTTAAATTTGAGTAAAAATTAGAGTCATGATTGGAGATGCTCTAACCGCACTGGCAATCCAACTAGNTGGTCATTATGGAACCCGAAACCCCCAATACACATCAGCCATGCACAGAATTATTTGCAACAAAGCTGGCACTTGTAAATGGTAGTGAATAGAAGCAGTAACGAAAGATTTGAATTATGCTCAAAATAGTGCCTTACTGAGCACAACTCTGTGGANGCAGTAACGAAAGATTTGAATTATGCTCAAAATAGTGCCTTACTGAGCACAACTCTGAGGAGAGAGAGAGAGTATGGTGGGAGAGAAAAAGGGAGACTTCTCATACTGTAAGAAACTTAAACTGAAGGAAAAAATACCAAAAACAACCTTTACAACTGACTGCTTTTTTTGGCCAGTAATTAACAGCCTTTAGATACCAAGAAATGTGGGATATTGCAATCTTGCCCCAATGCAATTACTTCAACTGAATAAAACAATAGACAATGATCAACCCAAGGAATTTTATCTGATCGATATAGACCTATTCAGATTTCTATAACCAAATAGTTGCCAAAACATTTTGAATGGAGAAGAAGAAGGGAGTGCCAGCCATAGGAAGAGGGATGTTGTGTTTGTGACTGAAGAACTATTATAAACCAGGCCCAACACATGTTGAAGAGCATTCCACCAATTCCGACGATGATTTTGTTTTGACAAGAACTATTCCATTTTCTCTAATTGCTAAGCAATCATTATCATGTACAAAGTCAGTAGTAGATAGACAAATTGCAAAACTGGTCTCTGGGGTGCACTACAATCAGATTCACACCTAAAATTGCAACTAGACAAGTCACACACCAGACAGCAGTTCATCAACAACATTACACAGAATCCTACACAACATAGAACATCACCACAAAATGCACACCAACAGAGATGTAATCAACTTCTTATACAAATAGACTAAAGCACAAAAATATTTAAACGTTCCACATCAAAATGACTTCAATATAAAAATACATCAATTGTTGCAAACCTATTTACATGTACACAATTAGAAATGGTACTGTAGGTGTGAGCAATAGAATGTACACTGCACTCAGAAATTCTTTTCAATAATCGTTTCACCTCATAAGAGGGGGAAAATATCATTGTTGTCATCATCCATGTCAAGATACTTGAAGCGAATGTCACCACCTTTCGGATTGAAGCTGGGATTCACATAGCATTTCATCTCATGAAACAAGTTTAAATTATCCACCAGCTTATGAAATATATTGCATCCACAACACTACAATTAAAAAAAATACAAAAGAACAAACAAATTATAACCAATATCTGAAAGAAAGCAGTGCAGAAGAGACATTCTACATATGCGGGTACATATACCTGGACGAAAACAGTGCCATCGGTGTAGGCATGGGGATTGATGGCGCGAGTGGTTCTTTGACCACATACGTTGCAAGTGAAGGCCACGCGCATACGGCGACGAGGTGATTTGGTGAAGAGAGACCAGGGGAAGGTGGACGTCTGTTCTGCAATTGACCCCGACTCAGCACCGGCGGGGACTGAAGGGCCTTCCATGCCTGAACCTGTAGTCCAACCCCTCACGTTCGCAGCACTCAGAACCAAGCCCATCGCGGCATCCTGAAAATTCCCAAAAAAGCTTAATATCAAAAAAACCCTAGGTCACCATTTCGTCCTCTACGAAGAAAGGCTTAGGGAATAAATTGTTTGATTCAAATACCTGAGAGAGAGTGCGATTGCTGTGGCTCGGTACGATGCTTGAACCATTTGAGTCGGACCGGAGATCGGATTCGTTACCGTTATCTGAATCCAAAGAAGAGGTGTTAGAATTAGGAACGGATCAAAAGATTGAGAATAAAAATGGAAATGAAAAGAGAGCTTACTTTTGGGAGAGGTGGAGAATCGGAGGAGTCTTCTTGACGAAGGATCTTTGGATTTGGGAGAGAAGATGGGGAGGGAAGAAGGAGAAGAGACGATGGTTGAAGTTAGGGCTTCCATGGTTGGTGAATTGAGGAAGAAGAGAGAAACGGCCTTGGCTTTGATGATTGGGAATGTTGTTCAATCTTTACCGGGGATCACTGAATTGACTGTATATATATACTCCGTGAAAATTTTTTAGGCCTGGGGCTGGATAGCCCAAGACCTTACCCGGTGAGCTATTAGGTGGGTTGGGCTTTGGGTACGAGTAGAGTATCCGTAACTCAATTTCATACTCACTGTATGGGTTTTTTTTTATATATATATACATTTTTTAACATAGTATTTTTGTAAATTATATTTTTAAATTGAAAATAAAGTTAAAATGTACAAAAAAATAAATAATAAATAATTTTATTTGAGAGTAATTATTTAGTATTTAAGTAAATAATGAATAATATACTTAAATTACTCAACTTAATAGTTAAGTAAATAAAAAAAATTGTGTAAAACTATTTTTACCCCACAAATCTCTATTCTCACTCCATTTAATTTTTTATTATCAAACTATTAAATCCACTCATTCTATATTCACCCTATTAATAACTAAATTCATTTCATTCTATATACATCTTTTGAATAATTAAGTTCACTTTATTTTTTCTTAAAATTAGAGTTTCAGACGTTGTCTCATCTCATATTCTCACAAAACACTTTTTCAATATGGATTTCTCTAATGAGATACAAGTTACTATTATTTATCGATATAATTCTATTTTTTATTTCACGTGTACTGTATAAATTTTTATTATTTTTGTTGTGTTTTGGTATTATAATAATTTTTTACTTAGGGTTTATATGTGTGTGTGTATAAAAGCTTATGTCATTTTGTGAATTAGCTTTTGTGATATAGCCTTTGTGAATTAGAAATCTTGTTTCGTTTTCTATTTTTTGGCAACATATTTATTCCTTTGTTTTCTTTATTTTGTCATTTCTTAATTTTTTTCTTATTTGTTTTTGAGTAGTGATAGATTTTTCTTTTTTGTTTTCTTTTCTTACATATTAAAGGGTGCATATACCATGCGATGTATTTAGTTATTAATGGGGAGTGTAAAAAAGGGGTGGATTTGGTAGTGTTTCATAAAACTGAAAATTGAAATCTGAAGTTTGAAATATGAAAGCTGAATGCTGAATTTGTAATCTGTTTAGTATTCACTGAAATTTAAGTACTAAATTAAACTAAATTATTTGATAATTACACAAAGTTGTCGTTTGAAAATAAATTAATTTTCAGTTTTACCCTTTCACTCTTTAATTTGAAAGTATTTATAAAATATGTTATAAAATAAATCATTATAACTATTATTATATTTGTAGTCTACATTGAACAAATATTTAATCAAAATAAATAAATAAATAAATAATAAATAACACGAAAAGTGAACAATAACAAATTGAATAACATAATAAGTGAACAATAACATCTGATAAAAAAAATAATAATAATTAATAAATAATCAAATAATATTTAAAAAATGTAATAAATTAGATTTCATTAACAATATGTGTGCGCACTGTGTGTGTGTAAGTATGTGTGTGTGCAGTGCATATGTCTGTATGTAATTGTATGTGCAATGCGCGTGTGTTTGTATATGTAATTATAATTATTTATGGATATTTTTGTTATAGAAGACAAGAGAAAGAAAAAAAAAACAAAAAATATATTGACAAGGAGAATATATAGGTTAGGGATTTTGAAGAGAAGACTAATTAGAGCTTTAATATGATTGTAAAAAATTTCAAGTATAATTGTCATATTGTAAATAAATATTATTAAAAATAATTTTACAGAGTGCTTTTAATTTTAAGTAAGGGATCTCATACTTAAAATTGTAGCCTATTTTTAAGGAGCACTTAACATATTAAGAGAGTTTAACTTTTAGTTATCAGACGAATTTAATTAATAAGTGCTGAATATATTAATTTTAAGTGTTAAATTTGAGTTAACAAACACACCCTTAATAGTTTGATGATAAAAAGTTAAATTAGGTGAGAATGAATATTTTTGGGGTGTGAATAGCCTCACCCAAAAAAATGAGAGGAATATACCACTTAACTTTCAATGGTTAATTATTTATCAAACAAAGTGGGTGGACGAACGGGTTAGGCGGTTGAGGTAAGCTGGGCGGGTAGGTTTTTGGGCTGGGAATTAATGGATTTTTACGAGTGGGCTAATGGGCCTGATTTGTAGACTGGATAATGGGCTTGGACACAGGTCCAGGCCTCTTCTTGAAGGATATTAGGATAGAATTCGAACTGGTCAACTATCAAATTTTGGGCTGAGAAACAGATCTGGTGGGCCAACCTGACCCACGGACACTCCCATATATACATAGGATATGTGGACGAGATTCCCTTCTTGATGACTTAAATTCAGATTTTTAAGCCAACCTCCCTTCTATTCTCAAATTCCTATTTAAATTTAAATTTAAGTAAAAATAACTCCCAATATTTTACTCAAATTCAAAAGAAACTTAAATTTTTATTGAAATTTTTAATGTCAAATTTTACTCTTTTAAAAGATATAATGGTCGTATTTCATTTTTTTAATTTTATCTTCTTTTAATTTTGAATTTGTCTATTTAAGTATTTTGAATCAAATTAAATTTTTTTGTCAATTATTAATTTAAATTTGAGTTGAAATTACAGATGATCTAATTAATGAATAATTATAGTTGTAGGTATTCCGAATTTATTTTGTGAGCATAGATCCATTGTGGGCCTGTGTGGGCCTTCTGATTTTTTGAAAAGGTCAAAAAATTTTCAGTAGTCGGTACAGGGAAATAGACTTTTGAGCTAATAAAGACAAGCGTTGGTTCAGGTATAGCTTGGGGCTCGAGTTACTTGGATTTTGCTTGGCTCGGCTCGGCTCGGTTTATTTTTAAATAAATCGAATTTGAATAATTTTTTATATTTATTTATAAAAATTAACTCGACAAATTCTGGCTCAAACTTATGAAACTTGACTTGATTAATAGTCCTAATTAAGGACACACAATAGTAAGAAAACTTTGAAGCCCCTATGACATACAAGTTTTCGCTTTATATAAAAAGTATATTTAACTCTTACTCAAATTTAGATTCAAATTTAAATTTGAATAAAAAAAGTTCAAAAAAATTATTCCAATTTTTAACTCAAACTTATACCAAATTAAAGGAGACTCAAATCTTTACTTAAATATTTAATGGTAAGATTTTATCATATTTTAAAGATTCAATGATCATCTTTTAAATTTGAGTTTCTTTTTTTTTTTTAAATTTGAATTTGTTAATTAGAACCCTTTGTATCAAATTAAATTTTTTACTCAAATGTTAGTTTAAATTTGAGTAAAAATTAGAGTAATGATTGGAGATGTTCTAACCGCACTGGCAATCCAACTACTAACAATAAAATCTTATGAAAATTACGCTATAAATTAAAAAAATAAAATTTTTAGTTGGCAAAAAACATTCAAAATCGACTGGAAACAATATCTTATCACAATTCAAAATCTGTAGTGCTCTATTTTTTTTTCCTTTCATGACTGTCCATCCATCATCTTCTTGTGGAAAACAAGGTTTCACATTTAAGCAAATTTAGTCCAAAGATCCAACTAAGTTAAAAATTTTCAAATCGTTTTTTTTTTATCTTTGTCCCATAACGTGTCACTTTGTTGATCATTGATTTGATGAACTAGGGTTTCAATTCAAACACATTTGGCTCAGACAAATCACATTATTATTATACATATTTAGTAATTATTTTCGTTAAATAAGTAACAATATCAGATAAATTTGGTTCTTTATGTATTTCAATGCCCTGTTAATATTCCAAAACCCCTCTTAATTTGTTATCTTGAATGTGCGNAGAGAGAGAGAGAGTATGGTGGGAGAGAAAAAGGGAGACTTCTCATACTGTAAGAAACTTAAACTGAAGGAAAAAATACCAAAAACAACCTTTACAACTGACTGCTTTTTTTGGCCAGTAATTAACAGCCTTTAGATACCAAGAAATGTGGGATATTGCAATCTTGCCCCAATGCAATTACTTCAACTGAATAAAACAATAGACAATGATCAACCCAAGGAATTTTATCTGATCGATATAGACCTATTCAGATTTCTATAACCGAATAGTTGCCAAAACATTTTGAATGGAGAAGAAGAAGGGAGTCCCAGCCATAGGAAGAGGGATGTTGTGTTTGTGACTGAAGAACTATTATAAACCAGGCCCAACACATGTTGAAGAGCATTCCACCAATTCCGACGATGATTTTGTTTTGACAAGAACTATTCCATTTTCTCTAATTGCTAAGCAATCATTACCATGTACAAAGTCAGTAGTAGATAGACAAATTGCAAAACTGGTCTCTGGGGTGCACTACAATCAGATTCACACCTAAAATTGCAACTAGACAAGTCACACACCAGACAGCAGTTCATCAACAACATTACACAGAATCCTACACAACATAGAACATCACCACAAAATGCACACCAACAGAGATGTAATCAACTTCTTATACAAATAGACTAAAGCACAAAAATATTTAAACGTTCCACATCAAAATGACTTCAATATAAAAATACATCAATTGTTGCAAACCTATTTACATGTACACAATTAGAAATGGTACTGTAGGTGTGAGCAATAGAATGTACACTGCACTCAGAAATTCTTTTCAATAATCGTTTCACCTCATAAGAGGGGGAAAATATCATTGTTGTCATCATCCATGTCAAGATACTTGAAGCGAATGTCACCACCTTTCGGATTGAAGCTGGGATTCACATAGCATTTCATCTCATGAAACAAGTTTAAATTATCCACCAGCTTATGAAATATATTGCATCCACAACACTACAATTAAAAAAAATACAAAAGAACAAACAAATTATAACCAATATCTGAAAGAAAGCAGTGCAGAAGAGACATTCTACATATGCGGGTACATATACCTGGACGAAAACAGTGCCATCGGTGTAGGCATGGGGATTGATGGCGCGAGTGGTTCTTTGACCACATACGTTGCAAGTGAAGGCCACGCGCATACGGCGACGAGGTGATTTGGTGAAGAGAGACCAGGGGAAGGTGGACGTCTGTTCTGCAATTGACCCCGACTCAGCACCGGCGGGGACTGAAGGGCCTTCCATGCCTGAACCTGTAGTCCAACCCCTCACGTTCGCAGCACTCAGAACCAAGCCCATCGCGGCATCCTGAAAATTCCCAAAAAAGCTTAATATCAAAAAAACCCTAGGTCACCATTTCGTCCTCTACGAAGAAAGGCTTAGGGAATAAATTGTTTGATTCAAATACCTGAGAGAGAGTGCGATTGCTGTGGCTCGGTACGATGCTTGAACCATTTGAGTCGGACCGGAGATCGGATTCGTTACCGTTATCTGAATCCAAAGAAGAGGTGTTAGAATTAGGAACGGATCAAAAGATTGAGAATAAAAATGGAAATGAAGAGAGAGCTTACTTTTGGGAGAGGTGGAGAATCGGAGGAGTCTTCTTGACGAAGGATCTTTGGATTTGGGAGAGAAGATGGGGAGGGAAGAAGGAGAAGAGACGATGGTTGAAGTTAGGGCTTCCATGGTTGGTGAATTGAGGAAGAAGAGAGAAACGGCCTTGGCTTTGATGATTGGGAATGTTGTTCAATCTTTACCGGGGATCACTGAATTGACTGTATATATATACTCCGTGAAAATTTTTTAGGCCTGGGGCTGGATAGCCCAAGACCTTACCCGGTGAGCTATTAGGTGGGTTGGGCTTTGGGTANAAATTTTTTAGGCCTGGGGCTGGATAGCCCAAGACCTTACCCGGTGAGCTATTAGGTGGGTTGGGCTTTGGGTATGAGTAGACTATCCGTAACTCAATTTCTTACTCACTGTATGGGTTTTTTTTTATATATATATACATTTTTTAACATAGTATTTTTGTAAATTATATTTTTAAATTAAAAATAAAGTTAAAATGTACAAAAAAATAAATAATAAATAATTTTATTTGAGAGTAATTATTTAGTATTTAAGTAAATAATAAATAATGAATAATATACTTAAATTACTCAACTTAATAGTTAAGTAAATAAAAAAATTTGTGTAAAACTATTTTTACCCAACAAATCTCTATTCTCACTCCATTTAATTTTTTATTATCAAACTATTAAATCCACTCATTCTATATTCACCCTATTAATAACTAAATTCATTTCATTCTATATACATCTTTTGAATAAATAAGTTCACTTTATTTTTTCTTAAAATTAGAGTTTCATACATTATCTCATCTCATATTCTCACAAAACACTTTTTCAATATGGATTTCTCAATGAGATACAAGTTACTATTATTTATCGATATAATTCTATTTTTTATTTCACGTGTACTGTATAGATTTTTATTATTTTTGTTGTGTTTTGGTATTATAATAATTTTTTACTTAGGGTTTATATGTGTGTGTGTGTATAAAAGCTTATGTCATTTTGTGAATTAGCTTTTGCGATATAGCTTTGTGAATTAGAAATCTTGTTTCGTTTTCTATTTTTTGGCAACATATTTATTCCTTTGTTTTCTTTATTTTGTCATTTCTTAAATTTTTTTCTTATTTGTTTTTGAGTTTTGATAGATTTTTCTTTTTTGTTTTCTTTTCTTACATATTAAAGGGTGCATATACCATGCGATGTATTTAGTTATTAATGGGGAGTGTAAAAAAGGGGTGGATTTGGTAGTGTTTGATAAAACTGAAAATTGAAATCTGAAGTTTGAAATATGAAAGCTGAATGCTGAATTTATAAACTGTTTAGTATTCACTGAAATTTAAGTACTAAATTATTTGATAATTACACAGAGTTGTCGTTTGAAAATAAATTAATTTTCAGTTTTACCCTTTCACTCTTTAATTTGAAAGTATTTATAAAATATGTTATAAAATAAATCATTATAACTATTATTATATTTGTAGTCTACATTGAACAAATATTTAATCAAAATAAATAAATAAATAAATAATAAATAACACGAAAAGTGAACAATAACAAATTGAATAACATAATAAGTGAACAATAACATCTGATAAAAAAAATAATTATAATTAATAAATAATCAAATAATATTGAAAAAATGTAATAAATTAGATTTCATTAACAATATGTGTGCGCACTGTGTGTGTGTAAGTATGTGTGTGTGCAGTGCATATGTCTGTATGTAATTGTATGTGCAGTGCGCGTGTGTTTGTATATGTAATTATAATTATTTATGAATATTTTTGNAGTGCGCGTGTGTTTGTATATGTAATTATAATTATTTATGAATATTTTTGTTATAGAAGACAAGAGAAAGAAAAAAAAATAAAAAATATATTGACAAGGAGAATATATAGGTTAGGGATTTTGAAGAGAAGACTAATTAGAGTTTTAATATGATTGTAAAAAATTTTAGGTATAATTGTCATATTGCAAATATTATTAAAAATAATTTTGCAGAGTGCTTTTAATTTTAAGTAAGGGATCTCATACTTAAAATTGTAGCCTATTTTTAAGGAGTACTTAACATATTAAGAGAGTTTAAATTTTAGTTATCAAACGAATTTAATTAATAAGTGCTGAATACATTAAATTTAAGTGCTAAATTTGAGTTAACAAACACACCCTTAATAGTTTGATGATAAAAAATTAAATTAGGTGAGAATGAATATTTTTGGGGTGTGAATAGCCTCACCCAAAAAAATGAGAGGAATATACCACTTTAACTTTCAATGGTTAATTATTTATCAAACAAAGTGGGTGGACGAACGGGTTAGGCGGTTGAGGTAAGCTGGGCGGGTAGGTTTTTGGGCTGGG